>JAVSBU010132675.1:0-12896 GCA_033118015.1 Loricariichthys derbyi
GGGTTTCCCCAATTTATTTCTTCTAAATGCCTTATACCAACCAAAATCAGACTGAATTATTCAGTCTGGGCATATAAGGGATCTAACTACGAGGTGTTAGGTTTTTAGCCTATATAATTTGATTGTATGACATACTGGGACTTACTAGTCTACTATTACTTAATACTGTCATTACCTTCTGCCAAAAAGGTCCATGATAAACGAATCGTTGTTATGCAATGCTAGCAATTCCTTTTCCTGCTCTAACACAGTGTGATATAAAAGGCATATGGTTTATATAACACTTAAGAGTAAGGTTTGTTTGAAATACGAAGTGCAAATAAGCAAATATGTGTGGGGGGGAGGACCCAAATTATCAAGAAAATTCATTAAAAATTTAACGATAGCTTAGCCAGTATTGACTTAATTAGCCAAGAGACTTGTCACTAATGTATTTAATATCAACACCGACCACAACGCCTTTACTACTTAAAAGATGGGTAAAATCATTCCACTATAAAGCTTCGATCAGCCCTTCCTTACCCCACATATCTCCCTCATACACACACACGGATTTAGAAACTTTTTGACAGTGCAAATATTTATTGTAAGAATTTACAGAGTAGAGCAGGGAATGGACTAAAGTGTGCAGAAACTGTGAGAAACCAATGTAGTTAACTCTGAAGGCTGTGTGAATTTGTTAAAAAAAAAAACAAAAAAACAACCCAAGTGAAGAATTGTGGTTTTCTGCATTGTGAAGACACAGTATGTCTTACTCTGTATGTCAGCTTTTATCAGGAAGTCCTAGAACCATCAAAGTGATTTGGTGTGAATGCTGTGTAAACCTTCTCCTATAGCAGTGCTCTACATGGCAAGTTTTTTCTCAGGTCAGGCTTCACGTCCCATTACCCACAGTACACCTAACGGCCACACGGTGCCAGTGAAGAAGGAGGAATATCTGGCTGGTAAGAGCAACTGGTTTGGGTTAAGATTTCAGCTTCATTCATCACCTCTGCAGATCTCAGGTAGTAAAATCAGTCTCAGGTGTTCAAGCTGTGTTACTCTGTTCTCAGATGATCCAGAGTTGTGGGACTTTACCATGGATGGTATTGACATAATCGACGATGTGGTGAGGAACTCTTTAGCACCGCCTCGACCCGTGACACCCAACGAGCATGTGATGATGACGCGTAGTAAAACTCCTCAGAGAACACGGAGGCCACATGACCATCTGGTACATCAGGGGGAGGGAGATCCAACAGCTCAGAGTACAACGTCCAGAGGAGGAGGTATGGAACTATGATTTCCAGCATGTTTTGTGACATGGACTTCCATTAACCCTGTAAAGCCTGACCCATCAAAAAAGTCAGAAAATTCTACATTTTTTTTTTAACTGAGATGATTAGGCCCCCTTTACTCAAAATAAAAAAAACATTTTTGCCAGATCATTATGATTTTTTTTCTGTATCACATTTGATATATTAGGCGTTTTTGGAAACTTTTGGTTTTGTACCTTATATACCTGCAGTATCAAATTTGATACACATTTTTAACATGATTTAAATGTAATACAAATAATTAATTATAAAGTAAGTATGCATTGTTTAACTAGAGAAAATATTTATTATTAAAAATGAGCAACAAAATAAGTTCTTTTTACCCTAACATCTAAAAAAATGAGCAAAGATCTTCCTGCAGAAAGCGTGTGGCTGAGTCATGACACCAGCCATTATGAGAAGGTCAAATAAAGCCCTTCCACAATCTGCAGTATAGTGAAAACCCACTAGAGGGAATAATATGTCAGATCATATACAACAGGTTTTTAAGGAAAGTATTGATCACATTGATAAGTTAAAGGTCTTAGAAACCCATGTATCAAATATAATACAAATGGTCTTATAGGGTTAAGTATAAACTGTTGATAATCATAAAGACCTGTCTTCTGTAGATATTGGACTTTTTCATTCAGGCTACAAACTTGATAATCAGTCCACTATTTCCTAGAGACTTAGAACTTATTTATTTAGATCTGTCATTAATATCTCATATACAGTGCACTGCAAATTTGAATTAACACATGAGATTATTTTGATGATGCAAAAGCTATATTAAACCGAGCAAAACAAGCAATCAAGAAAATGAACAACAAAGAGTGGAAAAACAAAAACAGGAAGCGTGTTGTTCTCACACACACACTGATCAGCCATAACATTATGAACACCTCCTTATTTCTACACTCCTTATCCAATTTAATTAGCTCCACTTACCACATGCGGTGCACTTTGTATGTCTGTGGTTTTCCTCCCTAGTCCTCCGTTTGTCAGTAGGCGTGTGGAGGTGCTGTGTGTGGTCCTGTCACTCCATCTCAGGCTACAGAAACAGTGCTTACTCAATAATTAATTCAATTTGTGAACAAATTTTATTTTTTAATTGTAGGTCGACAGAGCCCCTACAGGCAAGGACAGTTCATGAAGAAACGGAAACTTGATCCTTGAGGTCGGTTTCTAATTATCTAATTTTTTCCAGATTATTTTATTGTTTTGTACATGATTTGTGCACGTATTAATAAACATTTTATAAACATTTTTGAAATATTACTGAAGGAGTCCTGGCTATAGGCTGTGTACAGGAGGCTACAGCAGGCCCTACACATCACTTTATATGTGTGGATTCACCGTAGCACTCAGCACACACCATTTGGCTTCTTGGAACGTTCTGGAATTTGATGGCCAAATTTTTTACATTTATTTTTGACTACAGTGCCATGCAGTAACTTCACTTTCTATTCTCTGATTAGCCACGCCCACTGTATCTAAACATTCCTATGCTGTGTGTCTGTATAAACAAGTAGGTGCTAGATTGTACATACTGCCCTACAAAGCCTAAGTGCAGTAACTACGCAAAGGGTAAAACTGAGAAAAAAGGCTTTAAAGTTTTTTATCAGCCAGCCAAATTGGTTATAGGTATCATGAGTGATATTGCACAAACAAACAAAGCAAAACTGATCTCTGAAACTTTGTCATAAGATAAAACAGATATCAAGGAGCTAATTTTTAGTCAAAACTCAATTTCGACCAAAAACGTAGTTACTGCGGTTAGCCTTTGCACGGCAGCATACAATAAACTACAGCTATGGCAAATAAGAAAACTATACTGGTTAAAACTGGTCACTAAATTTGGTACTTTGACTTATTGTCATGATTTGAAAGTTTATATTTGATCCCGTACTCTTAACTATACGGACAAAAGCTTGAAATGAAAGACCACTTATGAGTTTTATGTAATAAGGGCATTAAATATTTAAAAAGTAAAATTTTTTCATCACATGTTCTTATAAGCATCATGATTTTTCCACTTTACGTTGGGAATCTGATAATCACAGAGTAGACGCACTATGTGAGGAGACTGGAGTTCCCAGGGAAAACCTACATGGACATGGGGAGAACATGTAAACCCTGATGGAATCGAGGGTTGGGATTCAATACATTTAGATAATCAATACTATATACACAATAAAATAAGCTTTATCTTAATGATTTTGCTTAACTGTATTTATAAAGGTTATAAGCGTTTAACCTTGAGACCCTGCGTCCTCATATGAGGACAGTACAAAGTTTAGTTTTTAAACTCGTTAGGTCCTACTAATCCCAAATAGCTACACTGAGCTATAGGTGGGACTGTGATAGTTAAGGCACTGGACTATGGACCAGAAGGTCCAGGGTTCAAATCCCACCTCTGCCAGTCTGCTACTGTTGGGTCCTTGAGTAAGGCTATTAACCTACAATTACTTGAATTGTAAAAATTGTAAGTCTATCTGGATTTACATAAATCAAATCTTTGTAAACTTTTTCAGTGACCACATGAGGTGAAATCACGACCCCCTGCCGCACCCTTACGGCTTATTGTTTAATGACACTGTATGGTACCTAAAATAATTGAGCTGGACTGAAAGCAAAGAATAGAACAGAACACCAAATGATCACTTTCAAATTGCTTTAATTAATCTTCTGTATGTACACTTTTAAAACAAGGTAAACACACAACCATCAATAGTCAAAAAGCTTGGACATAACTGATCATTCAGAATCACTAAATTAGCAGTATTGCCTGGTTTTTTTTTCCAACCTAGTGGTATAATGCTGATTTAAAAGTTGAGATAGAAGTCTGTTTCTAAAACATGCAGTCTGGAGTTGAGTATAGCAGGATGTGCTTTGTGACTCTAGTGGTATTGGTGTACTAATATAGTTTATTAAAATCAACTGAACGTAAAGATCTAGAAAAAAAACATGCACAAGTATCAAAAGTAACATCAGCCTCCCAAGCCTGTTTAACCTTTTAAAACGGTGCATATTCTGCATTGCAGTAACATTTTTCCTTCTCTAGAGAAGTGAAGCGAATCATTTCAGAGGTGAGAAAGTCACATCTGTGTGGGAATGGCACTGCTTTGTGGCTTGGTAATGTTTAGGAACGTTGTATTAAAGAATAAACAATTTGTGCAATACTGTAATCTCTGTAAATATTGGATAGTTCAGAACGTTTTTGAATTATTTTCTACCAATTGGAGCAGGACAGAAATGTGTCTCGCACTGACTCCTTTAGATGAAACAATAGGAAATTGAGAAAAAAGGTGCTTCAAAAGCTGGAACAACTCAGACTCAGGCAACTTAAGAAGGCATCCTGTATGCATATGTAGCTCAGGGGACTGCAGAAAGCATTAAGCCTTAGCCATCACTGAATTCCTTGAGTCCACACACCATCAGGGAATATAGGTCTACACTATGAATATAAAATTAAGTCACAAATACAAAATGTAGTCTAAATACTTATAATGAAAAAAGTTGAAGTGCTGCATCACCCTGCTTGTTACACATTCGTATATTGCACATCTTTGTCCTATTCAAATGGTAATATTTAGACTATTTGTTTTTTTTCTAATTGAGCACATTAACATCAGAACAGACGTGTGCTCGTCTAATTTTCATGATTGATATGGTTGTAAACCTAAATCTCTGCCTCCAACACCCTTTCTGTCACACCAACATGCTTTATCCATCTTTCCGTTTGTATTGCTATCATGCTTAGGTACAGAGCACATGCACTGGCAGCGTTTATAGTCCAAAACGGCAAGCTGTTTTTTTTTCTTTCCTGAAATTCTATTACCTGTGCAGGTAATTAGCTTTAGCTAAACTGAAGCCTGCTTAGAAAATAATTAGAAAAGACGCTTTTTACATCAAAGTATGACATCAGTGTCTACATTAAAAGAAAGCAATATTTCATCCAATTGCAATTTAGTGTAGGTTTAACTGATGAACAATAATTAGGAAACACCCCCCCCCCCAGGTGCTAGTGTAACATTAGGGTCAAGAGAGGGATCAAACAGTGCTGAAACAGTGACCAGAAAAGTGTTGGATTATACAGTCCATATTTTTCAGTTTATATTGTGCTTGTTTTTTTTAAATAAAGTTTTATTGGTCACTGCACTTAGTTCCACAGTCACAGACTGTAGTGTACCAATTTCTATAAATACTTGGTTAGTCCTTTGAGTTCTATTCTCTAATGGACAGAACCATCACAGATCAGATACTATTTGAGTGGTGGATCATTCTCAGAGCACTGCTCTCTTACTGACCACTTTATTAGAGACATTCCTCTTACTTCTCCAGCATGTAGATGTAAAGTCAGAAATAGTAGCTCATCTGATTTTCACACTTTGCGTTAATCTTCCTCTAATCCGTCAGTGCGTACAGGATTCTGGGGGACTATTTTCAGTCCAACAGTGACACTGAGGTGTTTCATAAGTCCAGCAGCACTGCTGTGTCTGATCCATTAACACCAGCCTGTGTGTGTCACAGAATAATCCACCACCCAACTAGTACCTGATCTGTGGTGGTCCTGTCCATTAGAGAACAGAATAAAGAGAGCTAATCTATTTAGAGAGTCAGGTGGACTGCAGTCTGCCCTTGTAGAACTATAAGCTGCAGTGACCACTAAAGCTTAAACAATATACAGAATATAAACTGAAAAATACAGAATTCCTTTGACTTTTGAACAGTACTGTATGTGTATATAAATGGTGTTTGACAGGAAGTGCAGGGACAGGGGTTCCACTCTCTGCTGCATTAACATTGGACCCTTAGCACAAATGTGAAGGACTAGTGTCCCTTCCATGGCATACTTATTAGACCTGCACCGTGTTCTCTGGGATAGGCATCATAGCCTAGCGTCCTAGCAAGCAAGAAAATGGGTTTAAATGTGGAAAAATGTATTTGTAAGCTCTTCGGGAGCGGCAGCAGTACAATTTGCTGACCCACAACTGCAAGGACACGGATTCCAGTCTTTTTAGTGCCTTTCTGCTGGGTCGAGCAAGAGGGCTCAGACAGGACCTGTGCCAGTCCCGAGATGGAATATTGGTCCATCTAGAGCTTGCTTACTGGTGAAACCCATGTTACCCAATGACAGGCACTGGAGCCCTGGACAGGGCCAAGCAGGGATAAAATGTGTGTGTGTGTGTGTGTGTGGTGGTGGTGTGGTGGTGGGGGGGTCACCCATTAGAAAACTTCCCTGCACCCTAAACCCTTCACACTCACTTATAATGAAGTCTTGTTGGAGCCGTCACTATACATTTCTTGTATTTACCAGTTAGTACAGATGTGTAATCCTTTTTTTAATGGCTCTAATTCTATACAGATTCCAAAAAACTCTGTATGAACCAATGCACTTATCTTTACAGTGTAATAATTGTTTCTCAAGTTTGAAACATTTGATGGAATCCAAAAGGCTTCCATTATAAATGAGTCTCAAGTGTCTCCCATTCACTTATCAGTACAGGAACTGTATATTATTTTCTTGGGTAATCACTCCAGCTCTAGGTGTGGTAGGTAGTAACACTGAAGCATTTCAATAGAGACTAAAGCTTCTTAAGGCCATAACATTTAGTTTAACCAAACTTATCTTGCCCAGCTCAAACATTCTGTACACAAACTCAAACTGCCCTACTGCACATCTCACGTGGTTTTACCCTAACCAGTTCACAAGATATCATTCCTTAAGCTTTCGACACTAAACAGTCTACTTACATTTTCCCATTTATTATAGACAGGTCCTTATAGAACCTCAGTGAAACACCTTATTTTCAAAGTACATCTTCTCTCCCTGTACTGAGCTGGTTTCCTGGACAAAGATTAAGGCTGGACTAAAATACATTTAAGAGTTACTGAACAGTTCACAGTCAACAATCAGCCTTAATCTGTGTCTGGCAAACCAACTCTAGTATATTTAGAACCGTGGTCATGTGCCCAGTTTTCTCTCAGCTTGCCTGAGTGGTCCGCATGTTGGTTCCTCCAACGTTAGTCCCTGCTTTGTGAGTTCCTGTGGTCACGTGGAAGCCCTGATTGAGGGCGTTTGAGACCGTAGGCTGCAGCAAGCCTACCTGAGCAGGTCCTGTGGGTCCAACCCACTGTGTGGTGACAAAGGGGGCACAGGGGTAGGTGTGCTGCTGTGGTGCCAAACACAAAGAACCCTTCCTTCCAGCAGAAGAGTTGGAGCAGGAGGCAGGTACATGACCACCCATGGAGCACAGCTGACTTGGTGCGGAGAACTTACGAGGTATTGGCTAGGATTTGAAAAGAGAACAACTCTTAGAAAAATTCACATGCCAGTGGTGAACAATTATCTAAACTGATAAACCAAGCAATTTGAAATCTGGTAGTTTTGCGCACTACTGTGAATACAAACACAGTCAAAAACTTGTATTCACTCCATATATTCTTAATATTAATATTCTTTTCCGCTGATCTTCATTACAATCTTTGTAAGCTTTAGCACAGCTTAGCCTTTTCACCAAGGTCCCACTGCAAAGAAAGTGGTTTCTTGGCTGATACCCTTCCAAACAGAAAATTCCTGGATCGACCGTCTTCGGACTGTTGAACTTGTCGTCTTGATGAAGCCGCCTTCTGCTGTTGCTCAAGCGTAAGGGGAGATCACACTAAATACTTCCACTATAGCCTAGAGAAGCTGTTTTGTTTTCCCAGTTTTTATTATTGCCTAAAAATTTCCTGTATTGTCTGGATGTATTCTACTAAAGAGTCTGAAAAATACTTATTATATGGTCATTATACTATTGCTAAAACAATAAGGGAACCAATCTAATTGTGGCCTAAGACTTTTGCACAGTACTGTATATTACAGCAAATTTAGTGCAGTTTTACATTTTCTCTTTCCATCTTGTATCTGGATAAGTTTATAAACACATGCATTTACATGCACTAATCATATGAATCTCTACTCAACTGGACTGAAAGATAAACACCCTCATGTGATGTTTACAGTTTGTTATTTGCAAAAAAATGGTTGCTCCATCAAATATAATATTTTAATGTTTAGAAGCAGATGGCTATTAAAATGTCTAATCCAGCAGTGATGCCGAGTGAAGCTGTAACAATCACAGAGGCTAAATGGTATGAGACAGCAAACTGCTGGGACTGGATTGTATTAGTTCATTTTTAGATAGTAGCATCAATCCAAATGTCTTGTAAAAATTATTAAGAAGATTGTGTTCCCCAGCTCTGGCAGTCAGATGCATTCATACTTTTTAATACGTAGCTACAAAGTGTCCCAATCACCTCCTCAAGTGGTTTGAGCAATTAGATTCAAACTCCTTATCAAAGTGTCTCCTATGTAGTTTAACCCTATTGAGATACAATCCTGATACTCAGTATGCCTAAATCGTCCTAGGGTAAAGGGATTCAAGGTCCACTTCTCTACTAATAAGCTCAATCAGATTTCATATTGCACTTTCATCCTGTTAACAGTAGCACCAGTTTTAGCTCACTTTAAGCACAACTTACACAGCTAGCAAAAAGTTGACAAATCAAATCCCAAAATGTTGATTAAAAAACAAAATATTTAAATCGTACTGAATTTCTATTGCTCATTTTGATATTCAATCGAATTCAGGGTCACCTGAACCTGGGGGCTAAGTGGCAACACTGAGCACAAGACATGGCACCAATAAATCTGAGATCAAATGTGCACTCAGATTGGGACACTTCAGAGAGAACAGCTGACCTGATAGCTAAAGACTTGTGTCAATGTGTTGCCTTGATTTTCAGACACTGGGACCCATTACTTCAGAACAGCAGGATCTAACTATTAACTATGAGGAACAGTGATGCTATATCTCTAGAATTCATAGCGTATCGATGAGGATTTATGCTAAACAGGGTATCAGTGATCACAGACCAGGGTAGCTGTTGTAGATCTGGAGGATAACTGCCCTGTCCACCCTCCCCTCCCTCAGACCTAGACAGAAGGCCCTGTCCGGACACCAGCCTTTATCTTTACGGTTGTGGCCGTTAAACTTATGTGAGATTGCAACAAGTTAAAATGTATACAAAGATGATATTTTTATCGTAAAATTAAAAAAACAAACAAAAAAAAAGTTACAAAACTAAATATAAATACATGAGTTACAGTCCATGTAAATGTTTAATGGAAGAATGCTTAATTGTTTGAACCTACAAATCATTATTATTTTTTACTGTGGGACTTCCGTTTGAACTAATTTATAGAAATCTGTGACAATAAGACACAATAATACTCCTTAGGCAAGATCATCTGTATCGTGGTACATTTTTAAGAGACCCTGCATTTGATTTTGATGATTAAAGGGTTTATCCAGTACTAAATAAAGTGCATCTGTAAAGCCTTATACTCAGTAAATTAATGCTAGTTTACGTTATAAAAATCGGGTCATACACATTTACGGAGATAACCGATTGACATGACGGAAAATTCCGACTACTAGTGATGTCATTGTAAAAAATTACCGACAGCTCTTCAGATGAATCTTGCTCCGAGTTTGACTTGGAATCTCTACAAGAAACTTCCCTACAAATTCGACCTAATTATATGTGGTAATTATTACTACCTAACTATATCCGAAAATGATGTCACACCCGGTTCACTTCCCGATGATTATCAAGAATCAACGAAAATGGGCCTGACCTGCGAGTGCCCCTTATGTATGTATGACCCGATTTTTATTTAGCATAGACTAGCGTTAATTTACAGAATATAAGGCTTTACAAGTGCTCATATATATTTATTTATCATGTACTTCAAATACGGATACACTTTATTTAGTACCAGATAAACCCTTTAAGATAAAACCATTAGATATGGGTAAATATTAATGTGATGTGTCAGAGTGAAATGTATTTTCTGCTGCTTACATCATGGCTTTGTGGATTTTGCTTGCCACACTTCTTCCCTTGTGACAGGCTCATGGCATCACGAGCAAAATCATCCACCAGCTGATGGAGGTCCTCTGTAAATGTGCCTTTTCGTGGCAGGTTAGTGGTTTGGCTGGAACCATTCTCTGTTTTATCGATGCTGGGGGTCGCTGTAACACACGCACAGACAGACAGACAGACACACAGGAATTTATTTGCCTTGCATTGGATACATCTGCATGCTAACAGTCATATAGTTCAAGCCTAAATTTAAAGTGATAATAGCAAGCGTAATTAATTCATACTAATTTGGGGGCAGGTTACAAGGCTAGATGAACACTCAGGCCTGTCACTTGTAGAAATTTGATATGCTGACTGATCTTGGGGCAGCTGAGGATTTCTTGGCTAATGTGTTTGCCAGCAGGTGTGTTCTTTTTTTTTGTTAAGCATTCACATAAAAGGTGTCTATTACATGTGTCACAGGTTGCCAGGTATTCTCCCTTGATCAAGTTGATATAGTTCAGTTGTGTATGAATGATGTGGCATCAGGGAATTGCTACAAAGCCATTGTAAGTTTAGAATGAAAAGCTTCATCTGAGTTTTCACTGAATGGGAATCTTTTAGTGCAGTTAGACTGTGCTGTGATATTAGACACAGTCTAGTCAATTAGCTATAAACATGCCACAATTTTATCTTTAAACACTGACTAGCAATAAATAAACGACACGCAAAGGAGTTATTGGAATAAGAAAAGAAAAACTAACAAAAAAAAAAAGTGACTGTAATGATGATACACTGCCTGACCAAAAAAGGACATAGTAATTTCGTTGGACCGCCTTTAGCTTTGATTATGGGATGCATTCACTGTGGCTTTGTCTCCAAAAGCTTCTGCAATGTTACATTTATTTCTGTCCAGATTCACATACAATTTCCCCCTCAAGATCTTGTATTGATGATGAGAGATTTGGACCCACTGTACAAAGTCTTCTCCAGCACATCCCAAAGATTCTAAGGCCTGGTCTGGACTCTATGGTGGCCAATATGAAGATGATGACAAGTTGAGCCTGATGGATCTTGGCATTATCATCTTGGAATATGGCTGTGCCATCAGGAAAGAAATAATCCATTGATGGAATAACCTGGCCTCGGAATATTTGCTTATGGCAGCAGTGGAAGCAGTTTTACACACTCTTTTAGCAAAACCCAGTGTGTACGTATCTGCCTGAGACATAACTGCATGCCGAGTTTTGCAGCGATTTAATGTCTATCTGGGTGATTTATTTTTTTGTCACTAAGTGTATGAACATGCATCAGTTACTTATATCTAAATAACATTTTGAATCAAAACACCACCTCTGGCTATCAAATCACAGTCTATCATATAGAGGTAAAGTTAATAAAAAGTTATGACTGTCAACAACATGGAGAAATGTGCAGAAAACTCTTCAGTGTAATAAAATTACCTTCTGACTGAGCGTCCTCAGAGAGTATATTTAGAGAATCTGGAACGTTCTCTGTAACTGACTGACTGGTTAAAGGCTGACTGTCCTGTGTGGTTTGTCTCTGCCCTGCAAAAACAATTCAGACATTTTGTCAACATATTTGAGGTCAATCATCAGTCTTTCAGCAAAAAAAGCAGCAATCTAGTCAAAGCTTTCACTAAAAACTATGAAAGCCTGAAATGTTTTGCTATATAACAGGTGGTTAGGTCTGTGGTTATTAGGGCAGCTTTCTTCAAATGTTCACTTGACCCCCCAAATTTTAATAAAGTATATTTTAAATTAATATGTGGCAATACAACTGTGGTAAACAATTTTAAGCATTTAATATGTTAAGCATGTGGACACGGTGTTAGAAGTGTGTGGAGGAATTTAAGTAAGGCTTGCAACATCCAGGTCAGGTGATGTGCTTACAGAACTCTCCAATAGACTGGTGCTCTGGTCAGGATGTACCTCTTTCTAAGCCCAGCAAATTCCAAAAGTCTTAGGCCACCATTAGTTTAGATATACAATAGTTTTACCAATGGTGTAATGACCATGTATCATTATTTCTCAGTCTATTAGAAAACATCCAGAAAATACAGGAAATGTATATGCAGTGTTAAATTGAGGGGAATAATAGACTACTGTGCCAAGTATTTAATGTGACTGCCCCTTACACTTGAGCAATGCTCAATGACCCTTCAACAGTCTGAAGAAGCTTGATCAGAAAGTTTAATATGGAAAGGTATCAGCCACAAAACCATTTTTAAAAAAAATAGGAACAGTGAAAAAGCCACAGTTTTGAAAGCTCACATAGACTAGAATGAATCATTACAAGAGTATTATGAAGTGACGAATCCAAGTTTAAAATTTTTGGGTCCAGCTGTCAACAATATGTCATGTGATCATTACACCACTGCTAAAATAACAAATCTAACTTTTGCACAGTAGCATACTCTATGTTGTAATCAGGGTATAGTAAATTATAAACAAGTTCATATTTAGTTTTTATTTTCACAGTCCGAATAATAATCAGATTTTTCCCTCTAGTCAGTAGAGTCACAGTAGAATGAAACAGAAAAAAAATGGTGCAGGGTTCAACAATAATGATGGCCCGAATGCACGGGGCAAGTAAAATGTGCCGTCAGGACAGCTGCATGCAAAATCACTTGCCCGGTCAGGCCAGTTCATGTTGGGTTGGGGG
>JAVSBU010132779.1:0-12896 GCA_033118015.1 Loricariichthys derbyi
TATATATATGCGCACTGTTTTGGTGGTCTGCTTATTTAAAATTAAAGATTAAAATCCCATCAAGCTGCAGCTTGAGAATGACTCTTATACAATTGCCTTAACTGTAAATATAAAATAAGAACTCTAGAACTGCAAGCTGGAGAACTCCAGAACATAGCTGGATTTCTGAAGTGTCCTTATAATTCTGAACTCATTAAAACTGTCAGAATTATAGAATGAGAGTTTATTTTATTTTTGCACTGTTTTGGTGGTCAACGTATTATAAAATTATTTATCTCAAATGAAATATTTTACACTTGTTTTTGCACTTCTCTGTTTTACAGCAGTCATGTGTGATTTGAGATAAAAGTTAACATTTTATCAGTGCCTCTGACCAATTAGGTGACATTTCATATTTTTGCATGAGGTAGGCCTAAATGAAGCCATTAACTGGCTGACTAAATTTTAATTAGTCCTAACTTTTCCTTCCTTTATGAGTTCCCTTCTTAATTTTCTCTCAAAGTCGAGTTTTCTAACAATCAGACTCTAATAACCTTGAGAAGGAAACTGATATGTAAACAAGTTTATTTCCTTTTGGAAGAATGCACACATTCAAATTAAATCAACTCTTTTGTGCAAAAGAGTTCTTTAGTTATTTGAAACCGTGACTGCTCTGAATGGACTGAACTAGTTACAGATGTGTAAAGTTATTCTGTAAGTGGACCGATCTAAGTTTAAAGAGGGTAATATGTACATATCAGAGCTGGGCTGGGTGATATGGCTAAAAGAAACAAAAGCACGGGACAAAACCCACAGCACTCAGAAATCAAGCTGGATGCAGATTGTGATTCTAATATAATTCAGTTCCATCACCCAGCCCAAGGAAAAGCATGGCTTCTCAGAGCAGGTTCAACCACAGCACACATTTAATACACACAGGCAAAGGCGTCTCCGTATGTAAAGAACAGTTAACAGAATGGCATCAATAACACATTCACTCCCACTGTCAGTTATTACAAAGAGCATGAAAGAAATCCACAACCAAAGTTCTACAGCTGGAATTCTGACTCTTGGTACATCTGATGATAGAAGAACTGGATTTGCACTTGGAAATTGTGATGGTTTAGAATCAGGACTGTGACAATGCAATGGTTATGCTACTGAACTAATGACCAGAAGGTCCAGGGTTCAACATCAAGCACTGAAAGATCCTTTGGATAAAAGAATCTGATAAATGACTACATTTAAAGGTAAATCATTCTAGATTTGGAGGTTTTGGACATCTAGATCTGCACTTCTGAACTGACCTGAGAATTGTGGGAATTGTATAACTAGAGCCTTAAATCTTCTAAATATTGGGAGGATTCCAGAGCTGGAAATTCAGACCTTCTGCACACTGAAATGTTTTAAAATGCTTAAAATGGGACTGTGGTTGTTCATTGGTCAAGGCTCTGGACTGTGGTCCCAAAGGTCCAGGGTTCAAATCCCATCAAGCTGTAGCTTGAGAATTGTAAATGTAAAATAAGAACTCCAGAATGTAACTGGATTTCTGAAGTGTTCTTATAATTCTGAGCCCCTAAAATTGTGAGAATTATATAATGGGCGTTCCAAACATAAGTATGTCTAGACCCTTTCTAAGGGTCCTCAAGCAGTGGAAGTTGTCTCTGATAAGCTGAAAAACTTTCAGCTATTCAAACTAGAGTATATGGTTAAAAGATAATATTTTAACAAAGAAATGACAGCAACCCCCCCCCCCCCCCCCCCCCCCCCCACACACACACACACACACACACACACACACACACACACACACACACCTCACTGATGGTATGATCCCCAAAGTTAGTTACAAACAAATCAAAACAAAGAATAGGGGCTGGTCTCATTGGGTTCTCAGCATCTGATCTTAGAATCATCAGCCCTGATCATTGTAAGAATGTCACCAGAATAGCTACAACATCCGTTTTCCAGAGCTGGAGCTACAGACAGTGTTTAAAATGAGAACTCCAGAGTGTCTCAGAACATCCAAACAATAAAATAGCTGCATTTCTGGCCTGTCTTCCAGAAAGAAGGGAACATCATTTAAATTGAGAACTAAAGAATTCTGGAAGTAGATTCCCAGGTTTTTTTTTAACATCGCAAGGCTGCTAGTGCTAGAGAGCTAGGGTTCTACAGCTGGAATTCCAGAAGGCCTGGACAGTGGTAGGAGTATAGAACAGGAGTTCCAGATCATTTGCCTATTCCACAAGTGGAATTTCAGAAGGTTTGACCATTAAGCTGATTGAATGTCCAGAACATTTGAGCATTACTCACCAAGGGTTGTGAGAAACCTGGGAGATTTAGGTGTGGTTTCTACACTCCCAGTCGATCCTGCATGCCAGATTCTTGGTGTGCAACTCTATAACCAGGAGCCAACACCTCGCCAGAGGTGGGATACGAATCAAAGTTGCAGTAGGTAGGCCAGCTCTGGCATGAGGATCGATTATGAGGGACTTGGCACCTGAGAAGGGTCTGTGGTCTGTTGCGAGGATAGGGAGGACAGAGATGGACCTGATAACTCTGGACTAACAGTTTGGCGGGTGAGTTATGAGGTGTCTCATTCTCAGTTTATGCTTGGTTCTTTTATATAAAAAATGACACTGGCCTTACACAGAGGTTTTGTGCATTGATATAATATTAATCCTTCAAATGGTAACTGTACAGTGTGTGATGTTACTTCAATACGATCACATCTGAAATATTTATTATAATAAGGATAACGGCAGTATTTGGTTAAAAAACTTGACTAATGGCACTCGTGCCGAATCACGTGCACTTATATGGACACAAATGTCAAATTCTCAGCTCCAGAACAAAGTATTTCATGTTTCGAAAGAGAAAAAGGTTCTGTACAAATAGTGAGCAAAGGATTTCAAACATCCTCTTTAAGCAAACAGCACCAATATTTTATAGTCAGGTTTTTTTTTTTATCTCTCCACAACAAAAGCGAGTTTGTTTAATTCCTCCAGCTTTGTCAAACAACACATGCTGAAAAGTCGTAACACTCCTGTTTCTCCAAAGGCAACATCGAACATTTTAACTCTGTCTCTGTACATTTATAGGAAACCCTTTGAATCTTCGTACATATAAAACGTTCTTTCTACTCTACCTACATCATGCACATTATATATACTGTAATATACTTTCTTTCAATAAAACATCAAAACCCAGGTTAAAATAAGTCTGTGGGACATGAAATGTAAAAGACTACAAAAGTATAAAAAACATCAGTCCGACTTAAAGCAACGTCAGCGTGTGATAATCAGGGTCAAATTCTAAAACTAATCGAACTTCATATTGTGGAACTACATAACTTCACAGATATCTGTAAATACTGCCTTCAAAATAAAATAAAGAAAGAAAAATACCTAATCTAACCACTAGATAACTAAAATTTTTATAAACATTACCTAGACAAGGGAAGGAAGTTGGAAGAGATAAAAGCGAATAAAGTTTATAGGAAACATGAGAGAAACACTAGAATATTAAAGAAAGTTTATAAACATGGATGAATAAATAGCCAAAATATAAATAAACAAATGGATGAATTAATTAATTTATTTTATACCCGCTTTATCCAATTCTGGTTTGGGGCCTAACCGGCACCACAGGGTGCATTACCTAGACAGGGATCACAGGTCACGCTCACTACTTCACACTAGGACACTTTAGAGACACCAGTTGACCTAACGGTTCCATATCCATGGAACATGGGAGAAAACTGGAGTACCTGGAGAAAACCCCTTCTATTGTGGGGAGAACATGCAAACTCCACACACTGGGTATCGAACCGAGGATCTCTGGAGCTGTGGGGCTCCATTGTGCCACCTGACAAGCAAACAAGCTGGTAAAACAAAGAGCACACAGGAATGAATCCTCATCATTTTAACTACAAAGAAGTGTAGTTCTGACAAAGAAAGTTAAAAATACATCGTGAAATCGTGAAAGTATCGTAAACATAATCAAATGTTCAGTTCATATTGGCACAATTAGTAGGTTAGAACTTCGACCCCAAACTTTTTAGCATCACAATTCAGTAATAAAAATATCACCACTATGTAAAAAATACGTGAAATAGTTAGTAAAATTATTAAAAAACAATAATAATAAAGAAAAACAGGTGATACACAAGTGTAGGTCTTTAACTGATGACGTTGGAATGTTATGTAAGCATTGACTTTTTTAACAGTTATTTTATATTTAAGAGCAATGTTAGCACTTTAGCTATAGCTTGAAAATCATTGGTTATCACCAAAAATCAGATATCACGTTACAAAAAGGTATGAACAAAAAATAACTAACATACAAACAGAATTGTCATCGGTAAGAAAATGTCAGAAACTTTTCTTGCTCTTTGTTCTTTTCAACAGTTTGTCAAGAGACGTCCTGGATAACAGAAAAGGGCCATTTTTTTTTAAAAAAGGGTGCATTTTTTCTTTCTAAAACTCTACAGCGCTGTCCCTGGGAAGGAACGAGACCAGTCCTTACTGTCACCCCCTTAGATTTGTCTGAAAATGTGCCATATTTGATTGTAAACATCCAGCACATCCTGTGCTTGCATCCCAGTATAATTTATATTGATTAGGATTAGGAAAGTTAAATTAATGTTTGAGTATGACTACCACAGGGGGCACCCCTGGTCTGCTATCTCAGCCAAGACCCTTAAATCCGGAGATGGGAGTCGCTGGTGAAGCAGAATACAGGCATGAATTAAACTTTTGTAAAGGTGAGATACGAACCAGAGCTGCTCAGTTGGCAGAGCGTTTCTGTTTTGAATCCTATCTCAGCCAAGAGTGTAGGCCTGCTAAGTGCTCTCGCTGTTCTGCCTGCTTTATACCTCCTTGCAAGGGGTTTCCACCATCCCAAATTTCGCCAAGTCTTGGTGACTGGGTCTGTGGTAGCACAATAACGCCAGGGGTGCCCCCACATGACACTAAAATGTGTATCAACCATGAGAACTGTACATATTACTTTTCGTTCAGCTTGGGGGAAATTAATTCAGTTTGTCTTGATACAAGCAAACTTTTGCGATCAGAAATTGCCCATATCCTCGTGAGATCCTGCTCCCTCGTGCAAGGACTTTTTCTTGTTTCTTCAGATCTTATCGGTAGCTCCCAGGTATGCAAATGATGGACAAAAGTGCCCCTGACGTAGTCCAGTCCAGGTCTCAGGAAAAAGTTGGATTACTGAAATGTTCTACTTTTTAGGGTGAAACACCATGAGAGGGCGCTCCTCAATGCGTTGCCATGGACTTTTCTTATTTTCATCCTTGTCGTCCAGGTCATTTTCCTCCTCGGGGCTGGTGACCGAGTCATGCTGGGTCTCGCTATTGCTGCTGCGTGAGCTGTTTCCCCGACTCCGACCTCTTCTTGGCCTGGGTGACCCTCGTAGCTCTTCGGGACCATCATCCAGGAGGGGAGTGAGTGGGTTTTCCAGGGGCGAGCCTGCCCCCATGCGACCGACACCACCGCCGATATCTAAAGAGTCATGGTAGGCCAGTTTGGAATACTGCTTCCCACCATTGCTGCCACTCCCTCCATGACCCTTACGCCCATTCCCGTGGCGCTCCTCTTTGCTCTTACGGCCATGCTTACGCTCATGTGGGGTATCCTGGAAGCTTGTGTCTAGATTGCAATCCTTACTGGTACCAGCAGGGGCACTGAGCGTGCTCTGAGCGCTGTGGTTGCTGCTGTTAGCACCACTGTGGGGGAGCTCAGAGCCAACATCGATGTAGGAGTGGCGCACGTGAGCATTGGCACGCCCGTCGAGCGATATGAACCAGGCACGGGGGTGCTGCTTGACGCCCAGTTCTCGGAGCTTCTTCTCCGTAAGTGCTTGAAGCTCTCCATTCATCTGGGCCATAGTGGAGTCGTTAAACAGCACAGGAATGTGGACTGGTGCTGACGGACCTCCATGTGTCCAGACGTTTTCATCCGAACCAGCTGGGGATGCCACTCCTTGTTGAGATTGCATCTGGCTTGAACCCTGGCTCTGAACCTGGTGGCCTTGAAGCTGAATCCCAACGCTGACACCATTTCCTGCCCCTCCTTGGCTGTCCCTGTCTCCCCCCTGGCTTTGACCATCTTTCCCAGCTTCGGATGTATTAAATTCACTCGACAGACGCATGTAGTGAGCCGGGATGACCAGGGTAGGGACCATGCTGCGGTACATGTTCTCTGTCAGCTGGTCTAAAGAGCTGCAGAGGATGATCTGGCCAGGTTGTGTGTTAAGCGTCGTTGGACGGGCAAGGTGGTCGGGGCCTTGAGAAACCTGCGAGTATTCTGGAGGCTTATCCGAGATGGGTGGTGATGGTGGGTCAGCCGTGTAGCCACGGTTGTCATTGGCGACGTGCCTGCGGTGGTAGTCGCGATCCTTGTCTTCTGGGCTGTAGTTGCGCCCATAGTCATCGTTCGGGTGGGCGCCGTCAAGGTTGGACGTGTCTGTGGAGCGATGCACCTTCATAGGGAAGCTCTCTGCCCCTCGCTGGGCTCCTTTCTGTTTATTCTTTGATGAGTGCCGGAGTTTGTGTGCTGGTATGTGTTTGACAAACTCCTCCCGCGCACTCTTGTATTCCCGGGATTCCGAGGCCTCTGGTTTCCCAGCATCCATGTCACTGTTGGAGGTGGCAGGTTCAGCATGACTGCCGCATATGAGGTTAAGGCGAGACGTGGATGTACCCTGGTCTCGTTTTGGGCCCGACAGGGTGGACGAGGTCTGTCCCTGCTTTTGGTGCCGCCGAGGCTTTAAGCATCTTCGTCTGACAGGAAAAAAAAATGAAAACAAGTGAGAAATCGTTTTATGTAAAGACACCTACTTGAACTTTTTGGGAAGTCTTGCTTGCAGACCTGCAGTAGTAGAGTAGGGTGCAGAGCAGCACCAGAACAAGCAGAGCAAGAGATCCCAGAATGGATAGCAAGATCAGGGTATGGTAGGTGGTAATGTCCCGTAGGCCTGGATGAGATAAACCTGTGCCTACAACGCAACAGCAAGCCTGGTTAGAGACTCTGCTTGGAGGAACAAAGGCTTCATTAAACTTAATGAAGATAAGACATAAGAAATTTTTTTTCTGATTGGATCCAGTGCTAACAAAGAAAAATTTATAAATAATCAAATTTGAAATCAAATTTCCCCTTAAGAAGTAACATGAATAGGATTCATCTGCTCTCAACTCTCTAATGATTTTTATGCCTACATTCCTATGTAATTGATGATTAAAAACATAAATAAAACAAAGCGATCTAATATGATGCATAAAATCAATAAAGACATGAAATAAGTGAAAATAAAATGAGACTTTGTAGTGAGACTATGGCAAACGCCGTTTTTGCATGTCTTATCAGTACATTACTGCCACTGACTGGTGGTTTGAAGTTTTACACCACTGAGTGTTCTATTTAAGTTGAAATTAATGTTCAAATTTTGGGTTTAAAAACAAAATAAGTACCATTTGATGTCCAAATTGTTCAAGTAAAATTATAAACCTTTTTATAATTATACAACTTATTTATAATTATAAAGTTTTTATGACTTTTAAAGCACTCTGTGAAGCACTTTGAGTTGGATTTATGTATGAAAGCTGCTTTTTATTATTATTATTATTATTATTATTATTATTATTATTATTATTATTATTATATTTTTTACATTTTTGTGTACAGACATGAAACATAAATCTCATTTGAGCTGGACAGATTTTATGCAGTTTGGACATCTAGAAACCACATTAAATGTGACTTTTTCAATCAAATTCAGGCCACTTCCTTATGGCTTCATGCAAGACTTGTGACTCAAGTCAACAACAACCCCAGCGGGGTAGAATGAAACCTCGGCCTGGAGCAATAAAACATGACATGTTGCCTGTTTGCATTAATCTATGAAAAACAGGTGGAAATACAGAAATTTAGCCAGGGCAAGAGTAAAAAGCAGTGATGGGTTCTTTCTATGATATTGCTGAGTTTTCACCATTCATCACAGAGTAGTCTGATTTGTGTCATTACCATAGCAACGGATAAGGAAATGCCAATGAAAGTGACTAAACAGACAAAGGACTCTCACAGTGCAGACGCTCGGACTAAACATTGGATTTGACTGCGTGATTTTACCCGATGAAGAAGGGAAAGCTGCTATCCAGTATCCAAGCCGTGATGCCATGAAATCCCACGTAAGATGAGATCCATCCCTCCTGATGTATCCGGTTCCGCTTCTCACCCACAACCCTGCGAATATGCACTCGTAATTAAACTCACCAGTAGAAATGTGTTCATAGGTCTCGTTTTGGAGTGAACAAAAGAAAGTCCCTCTGTTTTATCCCTGTACTCAATGGGACTCTAAAAAATCCACAAGTTTTTTTTTTTATAAAAAACACCGATCATGATTTAAAAAAGCAACGCAAAATCATTTTCCCCTCAAAGCAATACAGTTTAAAGACAAGACAAGACAAACAAACTTCATTTTCTTCAAGCAATGAAAACGTCCTTTTGTTGCTAGCGGAAAAATGCAAACGCCGATATTTGGTACATCTGATTTTGGAAAAAATAAAAAGGAGCACAGAGTGTGGCACCATCAGTAGATTTAGGGCGTCTATCCAATAAATCCATAAAATCCTCTTTGCAGTTTAAGGCCTCAAAACGTAACAGTGTGTATCAGTAAGGCTGATGTTTGTGTGTGTGTACCTGACTTTGTGTCGTAGGTCCACACAGCCACGCTGGTAGGAGAACGGACCCGGGAGTCGGAGGGCAGAGGGACAGAGAAGTGAATGGACTCTGTGACCTGAACCTCACGGCCCTCACGGTCAAAGAGCTGAGCGCTCACGGCCGCCACCGCTGTCAAATCCATCCAGCTGTTTTCTCCTCCTTCACACACACACACACACACACACACACACACACTAATTTGTATCATTCTCATGCTAACATAAGTTCAGCTTTGTTGTTACTTGTGTTACTTGACCTATCAGGACTGTGACCTGTGCCATTGGGCTCCCGGGCCAGGAGGTAGGGGAAGGCATTGATCTCGTTCAAGTCCCTGGCGGTGGTCAGGACCGCTGTCATCTCAGAGAAGGAGGAGTTTAGCTGCAAGCTCCGCCTTGGAATCTGCAGCCATGGCTGACTCCGCCCACCTGCCAGTCAAATCGGGTTTTTTGTTTAACATGCACACAGTTTAAGTTAGAGCATGGTCAGTGCCTTTGGCGTTCCTCACCTGGAGAACCGTGAAACACCTGGATGACGTCGTCGTACAGGATCAGGGTCCCTGGCCGTTGGGCCAAAAGATACAGGCTGACCGAGGCGTACACTGAAAAAAAAAAGTGTAATAACAAAGGATTGGAGATTGTATCAGTTGTAAGTCTCTCTGGATAAGGACATCTCATTAATGTAAGGTAAACATAAATAACCGGCAGGCAGGAGGACCAATCAGACAGTCCTTTACACCACAGCCTCAGCAACATCACTGAAAGAAGGCGGAGTTACGAGTATACAGGAACCTGGGATCACATTCACAAGAGTCTTAAGAAATAAAATCTTCTTAGATGTTTGTTCTTTCTAAATTTTATTCTTAAGGAAAAAGTTTGGAAATATTCGTATTATTCAAATAACCATGATCTTATTTTTTTCTTAACTCTTTTTTAAAAACAATTCTAAGAACAAAAGGTATTCTTGAAAAAAATATGTTCTTAAATGTTTTTGCAACCTTACGATAGCCTAACGCTCATCTTAGGCTGCGTTGACAAGGCAAAATTAAACACAATGGTAATACAATTCTCACAATGGTAATATTCTTAAGTTTCTTTTGCAAATTGCATTTAAGGACTTGCTTATGAATCTCTCAGAACCTTCCCAAGTCCTTTCTTAACAAAGCTTTGATGAATGCTGCACCGGACAGGGAATTTTCTTTTAGAATGTAATGATACAGGGCTCCTGCTATCCAAATATTTGTTATCCAAACTGTTTTCCAGAACGAGGTCTGTTCGTTAAGAGGGTTTGATCGCACTAACAAAACAAATAATCTCCTTTTAATTAAATAAAAATATTCTATAAGTAAATCATCATGTGGTTTTTTGACAGTGTTCTAACCCCCATATCCTGGTCAGGGTCACATATCCTTAAAGAAAAACGAGTCCATGCCAGGGTTAACAGGGGTCATCACCCCATGATGACCTCCCTCGCACAAACATGGGCAATCATGCCTGCAAGCAATGCCCAACCCAGCTTAGGGCCCGTCCAGGACTCCGTGCAGTCGTGCACTAGCCTGTGATGCCGTTGTGCCACCAGAGCACCCCAGTAAAAAAATGATGTAATCAATAGAGCACAGATTAGTCATCATTTATTCATGAATCTCCCTCATAGTCCATTTTTCCAGCACAGCTAATCCACTCTCAGAACTGTCTTATTCATGACATGCCCAAAAATATGCAGTTTCCTCTTCTCATTGTCATTTCAGCTACATCCACTTCTAATATTCAAACCCTCTGGGTCACTAGGTAGTGCCTTCATTACAAATTCCTTCAAGGTGTACTTACGGGGCACTTTGCTGGCATGCCAGGGCACCGAGCTGGTCACATAGTCCTTCCGAGTTGCTGTAATGATTACCCACGTACCCGTGTGGTACTGAAAACTCACGACGCTGTCACTGGCCCCCAGGCTGGATGCCAGGGTGCTCCGGTTGCCATGGACAACAATGGCTGCATCTGAGAGAGGCGAGAGGTCACCTCCATCAAACACCTGGACTCGGACCTGAACCTCTGCAGGAGAATGTCACAGGATGTGTATTAGCTAATTATGTAACATACATTATATTATTGAGCATCAATTCCTGCCTTGTGCCTTGTGTTGCCCAGTCCACAAGCAGGCTATGGACAAACTATCACACATTGCTACACATTCCAAATTAAGCACAGATGTTTGGGCATATTTAGGCACATTATCCCAAAGTGGAATATTTATATGGACAAAAGTATTAAAGCACTTCCACATTGCACTTTAATCCAGTTTTCTGGTAGTGCTTTCTACAGACCGTGTGTAGAACGGACTGTGGGAACTCATCCATTGTGAGGTCAGACACTGATATTGGCCGAGAGGGTGTAGCTCTTAATCTTTGTTGTAGTTCATTCCAAACGGTGTTCAATGGGGGTGAGGTCAGGCCTCTTTGTGGCCCTGTCAAGTTCTTCCACATCAAACCAAACACACCCAACCACACCTTTATATAGTTTGCTTTATGCAACAGGGAAGGATCTTCCTCAAACAGTTTCCACAAATTCGGAAGCATTTGATTGCCCAAAATGTCTTGGTCATGTTGAAGAATTAAAATTTTTCTTCATTATAACTAAAGGGTTGAGAGACAGCCCCGTATCCTCATCCCTCCACCAAACAGTTGGCACAATGCAGTAGGACGGGAATGTTCTCCTGACATTCACAGAACCCAGAACCGTCCAACAGACTGCCACATAGGGAAGAATTACTTGTCACTCCACAGAACACTGATTCCACTGCTCCAGAGTCCAGTGGCACCATGTCTTTCGCTGCTCTAGCTGTTCACTCTCACACCCCTCTCATTTTGGCTGTTCCTTTGCAGCATCATTAAAGCTCTAATCCTGCTTTGTGATGCATGTTCAAATATACAGCAGGAACAGCAGCTGGACATAAAAATTCCTGGCCTTTTATTAACCCTTTGAGCTTTTAGAGTGTGTTTCTTCAGCACTGCTACACAATGAGCAAACAAAGCCTGTGTGATCGTGCAACGGATCTACAAAACTGTACCTATATAAAGAGCATCAGAATTCGCATCAGTGCTGTGATCTGATTGGCCGGTGAGGTGGAGGACATCTGAATGCACAGAGCGAGGGTTAAGGGCAGATTTGGCTAAAGGATATGATTGGTATATATTGTAGAGTCAAAAAAGGCTTGTGAAGGCTATCTACGCTTTCTAATGATCATATTATAAGGATCAATTAACGCATTAATTAATCGTTCTCAATCGATTATCAGGCGGCTGGCTGATGTCATTCTTTTCCTCCCCAAAACCCTGCACCGCTCCCACCCCGACACTCACCGCGCGCTCCGGGGTCCAGAACAGATTTACCCAGTGTCCGGTCCGCACGGTGGGAAAGGAGCAATAGCAGAAAATGCAGAGGAAGCATCCTTAGATCTAGACCCATCCCTCCATCTTATCCGCTTCTATTCATCCGCAAGGCTCTCTGCTCTCTCTCTCTCTCTCTCTGTCTCTCTCTCTCTCAAGATGGTTGCTAGGGGCTCATGGCGCATCCTCACTGAGTCGCATCTTCCTCCCCCCGTGATGCTGCGACTCGAACAGATTCTTCATTGTTCAAATAGCACGAAACGGCGACATCTAGAGGTGGAAATATGGCGTTCTGTCACTTTTTTAGTTCATTACATAGCACCTTGGTTTTTTAGGGGTTTTTTTTTAATATTTTACATACAATACAAGGTACTTTCATACAGTCTTACAATCCAAGCAATTGTGAGTTAAGGGCCTCGCTCAAGGTACCAACAGTCCCTTAACCTCTAGGCTACCACAGTCCCATAGGGCAGCACAAGGTTCGAGTCCCAGGTTCGAGTCCTGGGCTGGCCACTGCCTTTGTGGAGTTTGCAATTTATCCTGTGTCTGGGGAAGCAGTTTTATCCCACATCCATTATGGTTAATTTGCATCTCTTAAATGTCCTAGAGTGAGTCGTGAACTGACACCCAGTCTGGGTCCTGACTTGCACCCTGTGCTCTCGCCTTATCTTAAATATCTGGAATGTAATTTCTATGGACCGTCCTTTTGTCAGACACAAGAGGGCGCAAACGTTTTACTATTTTACTCTCTCTCTCTCTCTCTCTCTCTCTCTCGCTCTCTCTCTCTCTCTCTCTCTCTCTCTCTC
>JAVSBU010132884.1:0-29669 GCA_033118015.1 Loricariichthys derbyi
TCCAGGGTTCAAAAACTGACACAATCAAAAGATGAAAGTTCAGTCTGCTCTGAAGACATTTTAAACAGTCTGTGTAACATTGCAGTACCTCAAGTTCCTCGTGTGTGTGTGTGTGTGTGTGTGTGTGTGTGTGTGTGTGTGTGTGTGTGTGGGTGTGTAAATCCTCTTGCCTGGTTTTTGTCTCGATTTCATTTTATATTCTGTCCTGTATCAAAATTCGTCCCCATGCACTGTTATCAATGTTTACATGTTCTTGTTTTATGCAAACATGAGGACACATATGGACAAATGATATTCTAATCCATTCCTCAGGACAGAACAGCTTCAACTCTGAGATGTTGGTGGGTTTCCTCTCATGAACTGATTCGAATTCAGCAGATTCAGCAGATCAGTAACCCATGATACTACCACCACCATGTTTCACAGATGGGATAAGAGACTCTTATGCTGGAATGCAGTGGTGTCCTTTCTCTACACACACTGTCTGGCCAAAAATAAAATAAAGTTCTATTTGGGTCTCATCCATCCATTAAATGGGATCTTTAACATACTGCAGTTGGGAGTTCTTTTTTAGGAGCAGTGGCTTTCTCTTGTATCCCTACTACACACTGTTGTTGTTCGGTGTTCTCCTGATGGTGAACCTGACCTTGCTAACTACCACACCTTGCTCATGTTCTTGATCTTTGTTAGTCGACCACTCCAGGGGAGGGTAACAGTGGTCATCATGGCCCAAATGCAAAAGAACAGTCCTAAACCACGATACCACAACCACCATGTTTCACCAATTCAATAAGGATCTTAGACTGGAATACGGTGCTTTACTTTAAAAACTAAAAATTCGATTTTGGTCTCATCTATCCTTGAAACACAGAGTGTTAGTCACATCTCTGTAATTTTAAGCAGAACCTGTGACTGCACCCCAGGACTCATGGCCATGTGGTGAGTGTGTCCCAAAGAACCTTAAAAAGAAGTAGCTAAATAAACTTTAGGTTTTTCATGTGTCTGTACATAGTGGTGTTTGATCTTTTTGTTCTCATAATGAGGAAAATCAGGTTTGAACTCTGACTTTGAACCCGTTTGGCAGAACGGTCTGTATACACGGCATGGTCTTAATTAATAAACCGAATGGGCTGATTAGTCGTTGTACCGTACAAGCCTGAACATGTTGAGCTTGAAGGGAAATATTGGTGTAAAATAAACCCTGAGTCATTAGCACAACCACAGGAAAAGAACATACCAACAATGTCTGAGCCATTTGTCATCAAAAGAATGAATCACAGTCAGTATTCCTCATGCTCTCCACTTTAAGGAGCTTTGGGGGATTTCAGTCTAGATTTGAAGCCCTTTATAAGTGTTCTAATATATATTTTTTTCTATAGGACATGTTTGTACCTGTGTGGAAGTCGATTCTGTAGTCCCTATTTAACTAAAGGTGTTAACACCAGTCTCTTTGAAGTTTAGGCAACAAAGGAAACTAGGAATTTCCCTGAAGAATCAGTCTGCTATGGACATGTCCCAAACCACACACTCTATTTATTATGAAGTCTTCATAAACACCAGCATTAATGCACTGTGTCTCAAACCAAAGATCATGTACAGGCTGTAGGTTACATAAACACCATGGCATGGCTTAGCGTCAATAATCTGTGGACATATAAATACTGTCATTGAACAAGAACAGTGAGATTGGGACATGTCCCAAAGCACACACCCTATTCCTTATAGAGGCAAATTCCACCATCATCAGTCCACTGTGGACGTGTCCCAAATTATATATTCACTATATTCTATTCACCACACCTGCTATATAAACATCAGCATCAAAACATCATGGACATGTCCCAAACCACACACTAAATTTACTCTATAGACTACATAAAAACCACTAAGTCTCTCAACATGGGTCATATGTGGACATTTTGCAGACTAAAGACTGTTTAAAAGTATAATCCATAAACAATGCAATCATTAGTTCAGTGTGGACATGTCCCACACCACACATGCTAATAAAATAATAAGTGGATAGTGCGCTGTATAAGTCATTTTTTGGTTGTTTGTATGTGGATTTGGATTTATTTCACCTCGCTTTTCAGCATCAGTGATTGTTTAACAACAGGTTACTCCGAAACTATTTGGGAAGAATCCCAAGTGGAAATGCAAAACCTACACAGAGTTCAAGGTTCAGGATCAAATCCCTTCCAGAAATGCAAAAAAATTAAATAAATAAATAAATAAATAAAAATTAATAAATTAATAAAAACAAATAAACAAATAAAAAAATAATAAATAAATAAATAAAATTAAATAAATAATAAATAAATGCTAAATAAATAAAATAAAAGTTTAGACTGATTTGAATGTCGTACACAATACACTAATTTTAGTGAGCCCGTGTGAACTGTAGCCGTGGTTGCCTAGTCTTGGCCATTGTAGCCCATCTGCTTCAAGGTTTGACGTGGCATGTGTTCAAGATGCTCTTCTGCATACCAATAAACAGGTTCCTCCGAAACTATTTGGGAAGAATCCCAAGTGGAAATGCAAAACCTACACAGAGTTCAAGATTCAGGATCGAATCCCTTCCAGAAAGGCAAAAAAATAATAATAATAATAATAAAATAAAATAAATAAATAAAAATAAATAAATAAATAACTTAAAAAATATATATAAATAAATAAATAATAATAAATAAATAAATAAATTTATAAATAAATAATAATAATAATAAAAAATAAATAAATAAATTAATAAATAAATGCTAAATGAATAAATAAAATAAACGTTTAGACTGATTTGAATGTCGTACACTACACTAATTTTAGTGAGCCCGTGTGAACTGTAGCCTTGGTTGCCTAGTCTTGGCCATTGTAGCCCATCTGCTTCAAGGTTTGACGTGGCATGTGTTCAAGATGCTCTTCTGCATACCTGGGTTATAAGGAGTGGTTATTTGAGTAATTTGAGTTACTGTTCTCTCTCTATCAGCCTGATAATCAGAACCAGTCTGGTATTTGCACCCAGTGGATATTTCCTGTTTTTGGACCATTCTCACTAAAACAAACCCCGAGATTCTGCTGTGCGTCAAAATCCCAGTAGATGAACGGTTTTCAAATTACTTAGATTAGCCCATCTAACACCAACAACCAGGCCACGTTCAAAGTCACTTAAAGCACCTTTCTTTATTGAGCAGTCAAACGGGTGTACCTAATAAAGTGGCCGGTGAGTGTGGCGCGCGTGAGGCGCGAGCGCTTTTCAAAAATTCAAATGGCCAACGGTCAGTGGGGGGCGATAGAGTGTAACCGTCGCGTCTCTACATACTGGAGTTTACTATAACAACAGGTAAGCTACACTCAGCCTTTAGCTAACGTTATTGGCTGTAATTTTAAGCGTTTGTTTATAGTTTGAAGTCGTTTGTATTAAGAACCAACACATACTTGTTAAGTTTGATATTGGTTATGATTTTAATCTATTTACTCGCGTATTGTTGTGGGTGGCTGCGTTAAAAATCCTGGTTAGCAGCTAAGCTATTGTAGCTAAGGTTCCAGTGAGGCCTGAGAGCCGCGGACTAGCCTGTGGAAAATGCTAGAAAAGCAGCGGTAGCGTCGCGGCTATGTTACTTTACTGAAGCAATAATTGATATATGCACTATTAATACGCTTTAGATTAAACATTGGTGAAGGTTTTTAGGTTACGTGCTATGGTGTCAAGTAAATATGCTCAGAGTTTATTGTGACTGTAATTTAAATAGTTTTCTTGGCCAGGAAGGATAAGGAACCTGGTGTGGCAGTTTGTGTTTATAACGTTACATAAGCTAAGTTATGCAGTATAAATATTAAACTGTTTTATTAGATTAATAAATATAACAAGTAGAGATGCACCGATGTTCAGTTTATTGGGATACCGATATTAAACCGATATTTTAGATTAACCTTTCTATAGTTGAGAAGTCCATATTTATAACCCATGTATGGACTGTTGTTACAAACTTGATCAGTAAATTGTTTTACGTTACAATAAGACAGATAAATCAAGCATGAAAGTAGTGTAAAAGCTTGTGATTGTGAAATTATACATAACTAAACAGTTATCAACATTATAATCACAATTTTGATTAATAGTAGCCCAAATAAATCACCTAAAATACTAATATCAGACCGATCGCAATAACTGATATAAATCCAAATATCAGCAAATAATATATTGGCCTCCAATGTATCGTGCATCCCTACTAATATGTTTGACTAAGACAGATATGTTTAGAAATTACTTCATAAATACTAAAGAACTGAAATATCTGTATATCATGTCTGGTATTTTTGAGACTATCATTGAGTATCACTGTATATCTGCTTATTTTAAGACTTTTGATACACTAGACAACTTTGAAAAGGTTCTGAAAATTGTTTTTTTTTTTTGTTTTGTTTTTTAAACTAAAGTCTGATTATGTCACAGACTTTGTGTTGTAAAGTTTGTAGTCAAAGATTAGGGATCTTGTATGGTCACTAATTGCAGGACTGGAGTTTCCCAACATGCTGTTGGACAAATCAATATGTTGAGATTTTATGTACCTGCTGTATGTGCTCCAATGAGGTGCTTTAAGTACAATAAAGTAATTAAATGTAAAAAGTATCTTGTGTTTCCCAGCTGTGCTGGTGTTTGTCTGGCATGTAGAGATGGACATCAAGTATCACGTGTATTGGCAAGGTTTTTGGTAGTTGGATGTGTCTTGCGCTTGTGATCAAACCTGTTCCAATTTCATATTTTAGTGAAATCTGATATGTTGCTGTGTGACCTGAGTGGGTTGGAAATTTAGGTGACTTTTACATAAATTGCCAGATACACTGTGGGAATCCCCACCTCTTTTGAAACCCTTGGGACATCCCAGTGCTCACTAATCAAACAAACTGAGGACTTGGTGACAGCGAATAGGTTTTGGTGGGGGACCATTTCTGAGTCTTGGTTGGGAGCTTTTCTCAACTTTTGAACCATTTTCCGGTTCTTCGTCTCTTTTATTTCCTGAGTTTGACACACAGCTTGACTTTTGCTGTCTTCTCAAGTCTGAAGTCTGTGAAGTTGTAAATGCTAATTTGCAAGCAGCCACAAAAATGGTTCAGATGAGGAATCAAAGGCTCAAAGTTACTGTTCCCACCCGGTGCACGTGCTTCATATGGCCCTGTGATTTCCGTGTTGTGGAGAACACGGATGGAATTAAGGAATTAATGGACTTTGAGTATGAAGATGGAAATGCACGGAGTTTTAAAACATTAAAGTGATGGGCTGTCAGTCTCGTATAACTGATTCTCTAACGGCTCCCTTTAACTTCTCTAGAGCATGACGATGGCACAAACAGCAACACACGAACAGAACTTTCACTAAATCAGAATTTAGTTTATGTACAGAGCTTTAAACATGGCTCAGCCACTTTCGGGTTTGTTTCAGATCGGTGCTGATGTATGTCGATGATGTGGACGTGTTAGACTTTTTTTTTTTGTTTTGTTTTGTTTTTTTGCATCTCCAGTCTTAACTGCAAAATGCAGGGCACAAAAGCATCATAATGATTTAAGGGCATCACTAAAAGAAATCAAATTATTTCAGTTACAAATTGCTTTTTCATTTATATGTATATTTATTTTTTATTTTATTTTTTAATTTATTCTTAAATATATGACTTTATACCATTTTTGATGTTGCTAAATGTTACAGCAGCAACTTAAATACAAAGGTGTCATCTTGCTGTTGTTTGTTTAATTGTAGTTTTTTTTTAAGAATCACTGTGAAAACTTAAAAATGGAAATGGGAAATATTAAAATGGATGTTTTATAGAAAAAGTAAGAAGGATTTTTATAGGGTCCTAGCATCATTGTGCCAGGCTTTTGTTCAGAACTGTTGTTTTCTGGTGGGAACAGTCTTGGATCTTCCTGATTGTATCTCATACACAGCAGGAAAAGACTTGAATAAAGACTAGAGACATGTTTAGGAAGCCTAGGGATTCTGTGAATATTTGATCTGAATCTGTTGCACTGCATGATTTAAGTTCCCCTTTTTCACATTGTTTGAATATTTGTATTGAATTGAATTTTTGTATTGAATTTTTGTAGGGGTTTCTTGCATCACTCGCTTGGTTAAACCAACAAAGCACTATTGAATAAGAAACAATAGTACAATCACTGTCAGTGTGTGAGAAACTGCAGTTGGGTTCTGTCACTTCCTTTTGTGCAGCTGTCATATTTGGAAGGTTATCATCACCTCACTACGACAGGAATAAACAAACACTGCAGACATATTTACCTGTCTGGGTCCAGGATGTTTTCTGTCTTAATGTTAAACCTGAGTCTTGTTGTATTAGTAAAGGAAAAACCCAAGACAATGATTTGGGCTCAGATCTTTAGAATAGTACTGCACCCAGCTGGCTCGGCCGTCTGAGTGGCCCATCACCACAAATTCCCCCATTAAAAAAAGTCAGAGCGGTGCCTTCTGGCCAGGCTGGGCATTACATGCACATGTATTTGGCTGTGTTTGAGCAAGACCTGAGATGGACTGTGATAGACTGAATTCACATCCATTTAATGTCCCCTCTTGTATGAAGTATGTGTTTACTTATATTTTCATTAAGTCATTTAGTAGATGCTCTTATCTAGAGTAACAAACAACCAATGTGATTTTACAATCCAAATCCAGTTGCAGATTAAGTTTGATCAGTGATGGAATTCAAACCCTGACCTCTTCGGTCATGTTCCAGTACCTTACCTGCTGTCCCTATAAATATACAGCGCTGTGCAAAAGTCTTAGGCCACCAACAGATTGGCTGTTTTATCATATACATAATTATCACAGACATAATTATAGTTTAGTCTCTTTAAAATGCAGATGCATTTTCACAGCTGGTAAAGTTCAGTACAGGTAATCCCATTTTACATTGGTCTGATTTATGCCTTTTATGCACACACACTTTCAGCAGAAACTGTACTCTGAGTTTTAAATTGAAATTTTCCCTGAGAAAGCTGTAGTAAGGAAAAGTCATGTTTGCTAAGCAATCGCTTGTTTTTTTCACTTTCATTACATTGTTTGATAAATTAGATGAGATATTCAGCACTTTTATTATAAAATAAGCTTTGTGTAAATGATTTTGCCCAGCTGTAGTTTAAAGTAATCGTTTTAAACACGTTTAAGTCATTTATGTTTATGTACTTTGGCAGCTGCTCTTATTTAGAGTCAATGCAGTCATTTCATCCAAGTGTCACTTGTATATTAAAATGCTCCTTTTACAATAGATTCCACTGCTGATTTTCCCATTGTAATTCGGGGAGCACCTGGTTTTACTGTGACCTCCCTTAGCACTAAGCTCATCTTGAACTCTTGTGAGGAGGTTGTCGTGAAGTTAATGTTCTGGTTATTGTACCAGGCTTCTTTCAGCACATCCCAGAGTTTAGACTTTAGGATGGCTTTAAGTTCTTTTTTTTTTTTGGCCAGATGATTCCATACTGCCTCTGTAATGTACAGGTCTGGACTCTTGTGTTCTAATAATGAGATGAGTAATGGTATGTGGCCATTATTAGGGATGCACCCATAACACTTTATCATACCCAGTACATTTGGGTACTTGCCGATGTTGCTCGCTTTCTCACAATAACAAATTTCCATAAACATAATTTGGTTGCGTCGTTTAACATTTTTATGTTGATTGTAGCTGATTTAATGTTACATTAATTTACCTATATTTAACTCCTCTTTACAGTTTAGCAGAGCTTAGTGTGTAAGGGTGGAAATCAATTTGATTCTATTACGATTCATAGGGCTGCTGTTCGATCATTTTTCTTTTTCGTTATTTATCTGTTTAGGATTTATCCCTCCGTCCCCACTGATTCCATGACTTTGTTTCTGGTCTCAGTGTAGATTTGGGAGTCGCTGTGTCACTAATGCCACCTTACACCATATTGACTGTAAGTGATTTCACCATCGAAGATTCATTTCCAGTGTCAGAATAAAATCAGTTTAACTAGAGTTGGGCTGTGATCATGTCCTGTCTGTTGGTAGGTGTAAGGTGGTCAGGACAGTCGACGTAAGTCCGTCGTCTTCTCAAAGAAACGGTGATGTGAACGTTGTGGATAACCAATAGGTGGCTCTCTGTCCAGGTCCAAACAAGAAATGCCATGTTTATCTTGATGTCACAGCTGAAGTTGTTCCAAATAAGGGAAACACTTCATTTTATTGTGATACATTTATTTCTAGAAGTATATGGACTATTTACTGTATATTTATCAGTATATAAATTACCGGACTTGAGTGTAAGGGAAATGATAAAAAATAAATATACAGTATATAATTGAAGCACTGAAATAACAGTGAATAATGAAATGTGGTGTTTATTTGGTCTGAAGATCTCAGTACAGCACTTAAGAAGCAACTATGTTTATTTTTCAGCCTGTGTGTTACAGCACATGGGGACTGTGGTGGCCTGACACTTAGTGCTGGACTATGGACCAGAAGGTTCAGGGTTTAAATCCCACCTCTGCTAAGGTGCCAATGTTGGGTCCTTGAGCAAGAACCTTAACCCATAATTGCTTGGATTGTATGAATGTATCAATTGTAAGTTACTCTGGATAAGGGTGTCTGCTAAATACCATAAATGTAAAACTATGCTGTTTCTTATTTATTGAATCAATCATCAACTATTTTGATCTCAAAAAGAAATGTAGTGGGAGTCTTTCAAACAGAGATGGAGTTTGTAGTTGCCTCACTCTTTCAGTTGTATATATGAGTTAATGCAGCCCCTGAATAGACAGTGTCCACTATGTGCACCCCACAGACTGTCCAGGAGGCACAGCACTTCGTTTAGTTCTGCTCTGTAATTAACAGCATTGTGTACTGTATGAATTCCATGATAGGCTTTGGAATGGGAAAACCCAAGCATCCATTTAGGTCCAAATAACTAACATTATTGTTTTTCAAACATCAGTTGGATTCTGTTTTTGAACCTTTTTCTTTGGTACGCTACATACCATTTTTTTAACGAGGAAATGACTGAAGAAATCCCAAAGAGACATTTACCACAGGAAGGATTTGTGTGACCCTGCATGTTTTAAGCACTTTGCAATTTGATTAAGAGGCAGCAGTGTAGTATGTTTTTAGGGGTTTAAATAAGCATGTGTGTGAGAGAGATCTAGATAGTGAGATATTTACTGATTAGCCATAACACTACCACCATCATGAATGCTGCTGTATTTGAACCAGGCTCAAATTTTTCCAATAGGAAATAGATCATGTAATATAGCTTGTGGTTCAAAAGTTATCAGCATAGAAAGTTCAAAACTTTTGTTGTTCGCTATCCAGAAAGACCAATTTCACACAGTGCTGTTACACCCCTCGTAGCCAAATTCAGTGAAATGAGGGACGGTGGATGACACAGCACATAGTGGTCCAAAAACCTCATGTCTTTGGTAGCCTTTGTAAAGGGATGTAATAGTGCTGTGTGAAGTCGGTGCTCTTTCTGGGTGTTGGTTATTAAAAGTCTGAGGCTGTGCTGCATCAGAATCATCTCGATCTTCGCTTCTGTCATCAGTTCAGTCTTACCTGTAACGAACTGTAAAAGTTTGTGTTGAATATTTTTCGACCACAAAAGAAATTGCAAATCTGATGGCGGAAGTTGATTTCTGAGAAAATTCCGGTTATCTTTGACATGTGACATGACCCTTCCCATTGGTGTAAAATCTTAACATGTTCTGGGCATAGCTTAAAAGATATAGGTCCCCTCACCCTTTACCTGCTGGGCTATTCAGCGTCGTTTGTCCTTTTGTTTCCGAAATTACAGGGTGTCCTGAGACTTTTGCCTCTATCAGAACTACAGAATGCAGCTGTGTGTGTGAGATAAAGTGCTTAATTGCTAAGAGATAACGTGCTTTAATTTAATCACGGCTTACAGAAGTACTGATTAAATTAAAGCCATATTGTTTGCACGTTATACGGCCTCGTTTCGTGTTAAATACTGTTTTATGAAGTCGTGACACCTGCTGAAATAATCCGAAAGCAGCTGCACGCCTGCGCTTTGAATAGCGACCCGAAATCCGTCCGTTTCGATCCGGAATCGGATCCTCAAACCGTCCGGTTTCGTCCAGCCCCGCTCCAGCTGACGGGCTGCTGTCACTCAGCGTTATTGCTTCATAAGCCAGAGCTGCTCCGAGACATGTCCGGACATGCTGAGCATGAGGAGGCCCAGCGCCGGGGAGTGGTGACTCACTATACTAATCTACTAGGTAGTACAGAGAGTGAGAGAGAGAGGGCGCTGCTTTAAACAGCGCTGTGTACTTTGGAATCTAAAGCACAAACGCAGCGTTTTCTGTTTAATGTGCGCTTTAGAGCAGATCACGTGACAGCGCGTAATTTAGACTTTACTACTCAGTTTCTCTTCACTATACTATTAAGTAGGTTAGTACGCGCCCTCCCTAGTCATGCACGGACATGTCGGTATGAGCAGCCGCGGCCGTGGCTCCGCCCCACGGCGTCAGTACGCAGTCATGCTAGTCCTGACATGTCTCTAGATAAGCGCCTTTAAATGGGGGCTGAGACGCCACCCGCTTCTCTCTGCTCACCCAGCTCAGCACATGCACTTTATGTACAGTATAAAAGATGGACGGCTCGACCTAGATCTTTATTCCTAACTATTTATTCAGGTAACGCTCCTCATTTCCTCCTATAGTGCTGTGTGGAAGTGCAGTCGGATAAGAGTCTGTTTTAAATCCCACAGATCCTGTGATCATGGCTGCAGAAAGCTGTTTAAGCAGTTCTCAGATCAACAAGATGGACAACGAAAAGCTGGTAAGTTCAACTAGATGTTCCACAGACTTGTTTTAGTGACAGGGCTCTCATTTTGTTTTCTCCCTGTTCTTTCCTGCAGGTAAGACCCAAAGTGCAATTACAAACCCTGTTAAAAGATGCAGGTGCAGATAAGGACGTGTTCACCGTCAAGGAGGTAGAGTTAATCTTAATGGTATTATTTTTATAGCAAAAGAGGAGTAACAAATGAGCTTGTATTATTGTTCAGCTGATGTTGTTAACTAAAGATAAAGTACAGCCTGTTCAGGTTTATTAATATTCTGTTACTCAGTGTAAAGTTTAAAAATTAATCCATATTCAAATGTAATTGTTTGAATGTATGTAAATGCATTAGGAGTGACTGTCATACTGGTTCTGTTTGACACGGAGTTCCTGTTCTCTATGATGTGGGAAGTGTTGTGTCACTACATAACTGGACTGTTAACCAGAAGGCTGAGGGTTTCATTCTCAGTCTTTGAGCCAGGGTGTTATAACGCTATTAGTTGTAGTCAGTGTTTAGATTTTACAATGTATTGTAAACATATTGTAAACACAGTATTAAACATAAACACACATTCAGCAGTCAGATAAATCAAACTTTATTCAACTCATTCACAATAACTCTCAACAGTGTTCAGTTATAACATAAAATACAAAACAATACACTTTCAGTTCATTCATCTTCCACAAATCCATCAAATTCTTCATCCTCAGTGTCTGAGGTAAATAGTAGGGAGTCACATGACAGGAGTGATGAGCACTGGGAAAGTGGCAGTTGTGGTTTAAAAGCTTTTTTAAAAACACTTTGCCATGATATATATATATATAGCATATGCAAAAATCCTCAACTTATGATAGTCAACTTTGATATTATGGATTTGTCAGTATCATTACCCGTAAATTGATTGGGGGGGGTTACCTGTTCAGGTAGTCTCAGACTTTTAGGGTGACTTTTACCCTGGGCCCCTTAGATACTTTGCACATAGATTTAACATAGTTTATCATAAATTGAGGAGTTTAATATATAACGTGTAAATCAGACATGTAGTGACTTTTCCTCACTACATTTCCCAGCATTCATCACTCATTTATGGCATTTAGCAGACGCCTTTATTCAGACCAACTTACATTCTTACAAGCCAAGTATTTGTAGATTAAGGGTTTTGATCAAGGACCTAACAGTGATAGCTTATCAGAGGTGGGATTTGAACCCTGAACTTTCTGGTCCATAGATCAGCATCTTAACTGCTAGGCTACCATGTGTGGCAGCAATTAAAGCACTTATTATTAAAACTTAGTTTATTCTCTAATAAAGTATTGAATATTTAGTGTAATTTATTTAATAATGTATTGACAGTGAAAAGCAGTTTTTTTACTTTTACTGAATGTTGTGTTTATTATTGGATTACCATAGTAAAGTCAAAACATCATATGTCAGGATGATCTAAAATAGGAAGTGTCTGTAGAACACAAAACATATACTAAATACTCAAAGTGCAGATTTTTTCTTTCTCCTCCATGCAGTCTCATGATCGTCCCTTAATTCAAGAAAAATTGTGTCTCAAGTACCACTAAATACACAAGTGGTCTCCTTTCTAACTTGTGGAAATCCATAATTATAGAAAATACATTAACCTATAAATAACAGTTAACATAGGAAGACTGATTTTTGTCCCCTGCTTTAATTTATTTTTAAGACCTCAATGAATGGACGATGGTAAGATGGACAGGTAATGCTTACCTGTATGTGGATAAGGACGTCTGATAAATGTGAAACTGGCTAAATCCCACATAAATGATCCTAACTTGATTTTTGAGCAGTATATTATATTACAGTCACAGAAATGTAGCTTATAAATGTTCTGTTCTCTAAAACCACCCACTGTTGTCTGTGTTATCTTCTACTGTCTATAATTAGCCTCATTCATGGCTGTAATTAAATTTATTTAATCCATGTGGCCATGCCGTTCATGTCTGAGGACTGTGTAAATAACTCAAAGGTCAGGGTTTTACTGGATGTTGATGCCCTTCTCTTTAAAAAATAAAGCCTTACTGGGGGTAGGATGGACCTGATTAATGTCCAGATTAATCAGTGTCTTTGTCTTCAGCAGAGAATCTAATGGGGTTAAATTTAGCCAATGTCCCTGAGTCATTTAACGTTTGGTTTTTCCAGGAACTGCAATTAAAATGTGACTAAGGGTGACTCGGCCCGCAAAAAAGAGAAAAAACACACAACGTTTGGGTGTTTTCACGAGACGACGTCATAATAAAGGAAAAACTAGAGATTTTTTTCATGGGTGAGATCATAATTACTGGACACAAAGCAAATGCAGTAATTAGAATCTAAATTAAATTCTTAAGGAATCATTTTTCTGCAGCATAACTCCGTACCTGGCTTTCACCTGACACGTTTTAAACCACAACATCCCATGGCATTGGTTTTCAGTCCTGACTCATCGTTCTCATTTTTCTCTTTAAGGGTGTTTTCAGGAACATTCTGATTCTCGAGCTGTGAGTTCTCTCACTATTTGTTCTCCTTACTTTCATGAGAGAAAGTATTTTATAGATTATTTATTTTATGAAACAAAACTAATTTTGTTTAAGGATTCGAACAAAAGTGACTCGCTATTATCATTTCAAAATGGAGCAGAGGTGCTTAAAATAAAGAATGTGTGGGATAAAGAATGGAGATCAAAAGTGGTGATTATAGCTGAAACTGAACTCTTATGAACATAAACTTAAAAAGAAAAATGCAAACAAAAATAAGCTCTAATAACCAAGTATAATAATGTAATAAAAAGGTCAGACTATTGAACATAAAACGAGTTCATTGGATGTTAAAGGAGAGGAGCAGGAACTTTCCCCCCCCCCCATTAACCAATCAGTGGGTTTTATTTAGGCCTGTAGAGAGAGAGACTGATTTATTCTGTTTGGGTGGATTGATGATATTTAATAAGGATCGAGTTTGTTTTATAATAAACGTTACCTCAGACAGTAACATCAAACTCTGAGACTGAGTCCTAATGAAAGAACTATTAAGGGTCGTTAGTCTAACGAGGTAGATTATGAAATGTTTGCACAGCCACGTGGCCCTCACAGGTTGTGTTTGATGTTGTTTAGTAAACTCTCCTGTTTTTGGTTTCCATAAAGGCGTCTCTCATGTCTAATCAGTCCTGTTTTGTGTCCATCAGGTCATGTTCTATCTGGGTAAATACATAATGAGCAAAGAGTTATACGACAAACAGCAGCAGCACATGGTCCACTGTGGGGACGACCCTCTGGGAGCGGTTCTGGGAGTGGCCAGCTTCTCTGTTAAAGAACCACGGTACGTTTATCCTTAAATAAATTTAAAAAAAAAGTCCATGCAAACGAGAGCATCAGAAATGTCCATAACTCACACTTATAAATACACACTCACTTAATTATTAAACCAAAAAGCATGCACATGTCCTCATAACACCTCTGATTGGGGCAAACGTGCCCTGAGCCCTGTGCAGCCAGTGCCTCGGTGCTGCAGGACGTGAAACGAAGCCTCACCTCCCACAGAATATTAACCTGAGTTCTTTGATTTTGCAGAGCTTTGTTTGCAATGATTTCTAAAAACCTCATAGCAGTGAAAAGTCCAGGTACAGGCCTTCATTTATTCATTAATATTTAAATTTAGCTTATCATTTCATATCTAAAGTCACTTTCACTTTAACCGTCTTTTTGTCCCACCATAGGCTGTCCCACAAATGCACTCGATCGTGGGAGTCGAAGTGAAGTTAGAGCACCAGAGGTAAAGCACTTGCATCGTTAGAAGTGATTAAGCAGGAGTCGTTTAAATGTGGATTGATTGATTAGGTATTATAGATATTAGTGTGTGGTGGTATGACGCCGTTTGTGTGCTCCAGGAGACGGACTCCTCTACCTCATCACAGCAGCACCAGCAGCGCAGGAGGAGACGAAGCAGTGATGAGCTCTCACACACACACGGGGGTAAGGTGTGAAAAGGATGTTAACATGAATGAGGTGGATCTGAATTAATTAGGCTTGGTTTGATTGAACTCTTGTGGCTGTGTTTTTATACAGAATGTTGTTTTGTACCATCCAGCCCGGCTCGGTTAGATTATTCTCATGTTTTATGCACACTGGGTCGGTTCCTTTGTTATTTTATCTCCTCCATAGTCACTGTTTACTTTAGAATCACACAAAGCAAACAGAACAAATGAGCACTAACCAGAAAAACCTCTCTGTCTGCATCACTCACACCCTTAAACTGATTCTCACACCCAGTAACAGCAGGATGTCAGACTGTATTTTAATCTGGGTCCGTCCTCACACTAAGCTTAGTCTGGACATGTCTCTAAATCTGAACTGAGTTAGAGCTGCAGGACCTGATCCACTAACACTAAGTGTGTTTACATGCACTCAATAATCTGCTAACTGCAGGAAATCAGATTTTATCGCTAATCCAATCCATGTATTCACTAGAGTAATCAGATAAGGAAACCTCCAGCTTTACACGACTCGGGCACTAAATCAGATTTCTACTGAAAGACTTGAATATTTAATGATCAGTTTGTTCATGTTTTTTCAGTCTTCACAAAGTGTTCGATAATTCCAGGGTTGCCAGATCCTGCCAGAGAGTGAATTGTGCTTCAGGTCTATGTAAATATACCTAAAAAAGAGAATAATAGGACCTTGCAACCATGTTTTTTATTTTTTAAAATGTATTTTCCCACAATAGCAGCTGTGTGCATATGGAGGATGAGGAAGCTGACAGTAATCACAGTATGGTGTATACATGCTTTAGTAATCTGATTACCAGAGTAAAATCCATCTCTATTGATTGGATTTCTTAATGTGTGCTGTGTACACGACACTTAAATAATCAGATGACTGCACAAATAGGACTATTGTGGTTAATCCCATTAATCAGTGATAAAAGACTCAACTTTGACTTGGTATTCATGATTTGAGATTTAAAATTGAGACAGATGACTCAGAATGATGTTTATTAAACATTTGCATTTTCTTTCTTAAAGCAAATTTGGGGTCCAATCAAAATGGTAAACAAGTGCCTTCAAATTCAGTATTTTGCAAACGCAACACTTTGTACCTGTATATTTGTTTTATGTTTTGCATGTTGAAAGTGGTCTTAAAGGTCTATAAATTATGGATTAAAAGATTTAGTATTTTTGGTCTGTTGCTAAAGAGAATCAAAACTTTCTCGCAAGTGCAGATGAACACGTTCAGTTTGGGATCGTCCATCAGAATTCAGTCATAACATAATATATTATATTTAACATGAAAATTATTACAATTATTTTGAATGTCGTGTCAGTAATATTTGCTTTAGATTATATTAGTATATTTTTTATGTAATTATTTTGTACACCATTCAGGAAAAACTTTTTTTTAAATATAAAAAATGGACATTTAAGATTTTTTTTCAGTTTAATATATTTAGTTATGACCTCTATTGTTCATGAGTTCTTAAAAAGGCAAACCTAATTTTTTGTTATTTGATGTGATGAGATCAATAGAAAAGTTAAAACCGACCGCTTTGACTGCTGTCTTTTGACTGTTTTAAATGAAGAAACAGGAGTTAAATGATCAGAATTCTGTGATTCCACCTGAGACTTACCTGACTTGTGCGTGGGCTGCACACGTCTTTATCTAGGCTCAAAGCAGCTTAGTGCTAAAGTATGGAGACGTGTGAAGGTGGTACAGAACAGGTTCAGATGATCCTTTACCTCAGCACCTGCTTTATCAGACAATGAGAGGCTGTTTGGTGGGGCTGCTTTAGAAGGGCAGATTTTACTCCATCAGGAGTCCCACAACGTGTTTCGGGATTCATAATGGTGACTAAAGACGTGTTAAATGCAGCTTATTTAAGAGATGAAGAGAAACAGGTTCTGCTTTGGGTTTGGGACCCAGTGTCTTTCAGGTGGCCGAGTCCCAATACCGTTCATGCAGGGCAGTGTAATGTCTGTCCTATAGGATAAAGGGTTAAACGCTGTACGGGTTTTCGTTTTTACAGCAGGTCTCTCGGTCGGGGACGATTCCAACGAGCCACGGAAGAGGCACAAATCAGACAGCATCTCTCTGACCTTTGATGACAGCTTATCATGGTGTGTGATAGGAGGCCTCCGCAGGGAGAGAGGGAGCAGTGAGTCTTCAGCTTCACGCAGCAACTCAGTACGTTTATCTGCTTATATAGACATTTTAGCCATAGGCCTATTTTATATCACCATTTGGTAACAGAACAAAAGACAAAAACATGCACGAGAGCAAATGTATAATAGAAACCTTCCCAAAAAATTGGATTTAAGTAAATTGGATTGGAAGTAAAATTCTGATCTTAAAATACAGGTTGAATAAGTAATAAATGCATAATAAAACACAAACGACAGGACATACACTATCACTAGGATGTTACGTCTTTACTTTGTTCCATGACACTAACAGTGCTAGTTTAAATTGTATATATCTTTATTGTTTTATGTCATTCTCGTCTGACACGTGACCATAGCAACAGGGGAGGGAACCTGCACATGCTGGTTTTGATTGGTGACATCACAGATGCAGTGAATTCTGGTTTATAGAATACAGGAATGTGTAGCTATTTAAGTTACGCCTAATTACTTTTATTTAATATTACCAGTAGCATGCTACGTCCATCCATAGAAGCTCAATCAGCAGTATGAATGAATGATTTCTGATTTTGTAGTGTTAACATTTTATTTCATGTCTTTGGATTTAAATAATTATAATAATTAATAAAATAATCTCTCCTCTCCACAGGACGTAGGTAGGTCTCTGAGTGAGGACAGCGAAGACAGCGAGGACTCGGACTCAGATAATTTCAGCGTAGAGTTTGAGGTGGAGTCCATCGATTCAGACACCTACAGCGAGAGCGACGAAGCCTCTGTACCAGGAAATGATGAGGTCTGAGCTTCTCCTGCTTTGAAAGCCCCAGTCTAATAATTACCCTTAATTAAAACACTTTCTGTATGCTGGGTAAATAATGTAATATTTAGCAGAACTAATCTCACCAATTAGTGTCTAGACAAAAGCTTAACCTTAAGATTGGGAGTGTAATGAAGGTAATTAATGTTTTGACCCATCTTAAAAAGCAGGACGGTTTTAATTTTATATCCAAAATTACATGCAGTCTATAGTTTGATCACCCGAGACTTAACCCCAGTGAGCTGGACAGAGCTGTTCGTATTGGGGCTGTAATTACAAAGCAGAGCGCGCCCTCTAGTGTTGATTGGTGGTAACGTCATATGACTGATGGATGTTTTTTTGTTTCTGTGCTTATTTACTCTTGACCTTTCTCTGTAGGTGTATGAAGTCACTATCTTTGCTGAAGATGAAGATTCCTTTGATGAGGATACAGAGATCACAGCAGCAGTACGTTTAATTTTTATTTACCTATCAGATGTTTGTTTTCATTATGTATCCCTGTACAGGTTTGTGTTACTTAAAGTCCACAATGCATTATGGGAAACTGTACATTATTACCTCTGTACTCATGCAGCTTGGATTTCATGACCGGTGTCCGAACTTAAAAAATTTAAAAAGGGAGCCCAGATTGGACCATACCAAAATTCCTAAGGGTATGTCTTTTCCCAAAAAAAATTCATAACTGACTCAATACAAGAAAAACAACCCAGAGCGAGTAATATTTATTTATAATAAAGTTTATTTTTGCTATTTAAATAACTTATAACCAGGATCGTCCAAATTGTTTGAGTACAGAGGCATGTGAATTCTGAGGTTCCACTGTAATTATAGACCTGTGACCCTTGCGCTTTCGTACCCAGGACTATTGGAAATGCAGCGAGTGTGAGGAGTTAAACCCTCCGCTCCCCCGCCACTGTAAAAGCTGCTGGAAGATCCGACCCGACTGGCTACCCGAAACCGGCACAGAGCCCGAGAACGCCAGCGACTGCGCCCGAGTGGACAGCACCCGCGATGCAGAACTCGAACCCACCTCCGAAGCCAAGCTGGGCGGCTCAGAGTCTCCGGCTCTGACCCCCGACCCCGATGACGGCGTGGACGTCCCGGACGGCAAGTGCTCACGCTCCCAGGCCGCGTCCCAGTCGGACTCGCAGGGCTCCGCCGTCTCCTACTCTCAGCCGTCCACGTCATCCAGCCAGGAGGAGGCGCCCGAACTGGAGCGTGCCAACAGCCTGAACAGCACTGACTCCGCCCTCTCTCCGTCCTGCCTGGAGCCGTGCGTCATCTGCCAGAGCAGGCCCAAAAACGGCTGCATCGTCCACGGGCGCACCGGGCACCTGATGGCCTGCTACACCTGCGCCAAGAAGCTGAAAAACCGCAACAAGCTCTGCCCTGTCTGCAGGCAGCCCATCCAGTCTGTCGTGCTCACCTACTTCAGCTGAGGGAGGGGCCTGTAACGCTGGTGTTCCCCAAAGGAACCTTATTGTGCGGATTCTGGGTTTGAAATACAGAAGGACTAATGAGGAGCGTAAGTATGTTATAACGTCTGTTTTAAGACCTTATTATTTGGATCTGAAGCACAGTTTGCTCAGTCTCTTCTCCTGATGATCGATTTTTTTTTGTTCCTATTTAATATGAGAAATAAAGCAAAAGCGATATCTGTCTCCTTATGTTCCACAAACACTTGTCCAATGAAAGAGAGAACTTCTGATAAACAGCAGTTAAGAACAGAATAGTTAGTGATTGATCACCTCTTAGACTGTATCAGTCAAACCCTGTTATCCTAAATCACCTCGCTCCTGCATAACACAGATAAAAGGAGCTTTGTGTTCATTGTTTCTTTTGGGAAAAATCACTACCTCGTTCTTGTGTTTGGATCTTCAAAAACTTTTAGCGATGTGACTTAATATCCTGTGCCTGGAGACTTTTACACTTCTCACTCCTCTCTCTCTGTCTGTCTGTGTCTCTGTGCCTGTCTGTCTGTGCGTGTGTGTGTTTTTGTGAGTCCTTTGTGTTTTGCGTTTTTAATTTATTTTACCTTTATTTAACGATGGTAATCATGCTGAGATTAAAAATCCCTTTTTAAAGAGTGAGCCCACAAAAAACACTCAGCAATATCAAATCTGAAACTAAACCAAATTAAAAAGAACAGACTGAATTATATAATTATTGAACAATTTTTCTTTTTATTTTTCTAAACAACAGGTTATTATACACCAGAATTTTCTTTTTTTTTTAGGTCATCCAAACCAAATCCCCCCTTAACTATCACCTTAAAACTACTCGGGGAAATAAATGTGAGACTGCGTGGTTTTCTCTGACGTTTGTGTGTCTGTACGCCTTTGTGTGTGTTTGTGAGCGAATGTTTGCACATGATTGTGTATGAGTACGTGCCACACCGGAGTGTGTTTGTGTGTCGCTGTGAGAGTATAACGTCTCTTCTGCTCTCTCTGTTACTTCACTGATGGATCTCATAACAAACTGCTGAATAAATCCAAAGTGGAGCTTCTTATTGAAGGGATATAAGTGGAGGGTGCAGGTAGAGGCAAACTACCGTATTAGATCCTTATTCATTATAGTGGATTGATATACCTCATATGTAATAGCGGGGTTTGACTGTTAACGTACACTCTTTAGACTCGTCTCTCTGAAATCTAATGCACTGCAGAGTGAGTTCTTTCTGTTTAAACAAATATTAAAATGTCATTCAGAGATAAAATTGTATCTTTCCTATTTAGTTTGTTTTCTTATTTATAAATAAATAAATAAAATCCTGTATAGTAAATTAGCTATTTATGATCCTCTGGTTTTCTCAATTGTGCCTGGGTCGGGGTCTTTGGTATGTTCACTAACATTGCAGACAAAAAGGTTACGAATTGTTTAAAGATTAGATTGGAATGAACTCTGAAACTGGGATTGTTTGTGTGGTTTGGTATGTTCTTTACTTGCAGTGTGCATGACTGATATTGATCATTTGTTAATTTATTAGTTTAATTAAAGGTAATTATTTTTATCACTTGATCTGAAATGTTGGGTTTGGTGTGTGACATTCCTCATCAGATTGTCACAGAAGCAATAAATTACTTATGTTTATTATTTATTTGTAGATGTAATTGTGTGTGTGTGTGTGTGTGTGTGTGTGTGTGTGTGTGTGTGTGTGTGTGTGTGTGTGACCATTCGTCTTTGGAAATGTTTAGTTATTGTTGACCTTCTGGAGACACAAAAAAGTTCTCAGCAATCTTTAATTGCTTGTTTACAGTAACTGAAACTTTCTTAAAAAAAAAACTAAAAATAAGTGTCAAAAATAATTACTTCAGGTCACTGAAGTTAAGATTATAAGTGTAAACTAATTAGCTATAGTCATATGTCAATGTCAATTAAAAGTCCATAAGCCCACTATTACAAGACTTTATACTGATGTAATGAGAGTTTGTGCTTGTGTGAGACGTGTGTGTGTGTGTGAGTGTATGTGTATTCGAATGCAGTTGTGGCACGTTCCACTAGGTGGTGCTGCAGCTTCAGAGCTCACAGGCCATCCTCCTTAAATCTGAAGAGGAGCCACAGCTGGAACAGTTGACTTTTCCTGTTTCTCTTTAATTTTTGAAAACCTCAAACATAAAGCACTGGCAACAGTGGCAGCTTGGCAGAGATGGGATTTGAACCCTGGACCTTCTGGTTTGGAGTTCAGTGCCTTAACTAGCTAGGCTACTACATTCCCCAAATCAAGACTCATCATTTTCTATTGTCCAATTTGAGTGATCCTGTGTGAATCGGATCCTCTGTTGCATGTTCCTAGCTGATAAGTGGTCTTCTGCTGCTGTAGCCCACCTGCTTCAAGGTTTGACATGTTTGTTCAGATATGCTCTCCTGCGTACCCGAGATGTAACGAATGGTTATTTGAGTAACCTCTTATCCTTCTATCAGCTCGGCCCTCTGGTAGCAACAAGGTATTTTCAGCCAGAGAACCACTCTCAAATTCTGATGTTTGAACTTCAGCAGTCTGTATTGATCGTGATTAAATGCACACAGTAATTGCTATGTGATTGATTGATTGATTGATTAGATATTTGCCATAACCAGCAGCTGTGCTGGCACACCCAATAAAATGACTAAACTACGAACGTCTACAAACCTTACTGGATTCTGTCAAGCTTCAGCATTAAAGCCAATGCCGTATGACATTTATAGGGAGATGATCACCATCTACTCTCGCCCCTCCCTCAGTTATGGGCACTTATCTGTAGACTGCTCAGTTAGGATGGAGACTCGACTGAGAAGCGAGGTTGCGGTGAGGGACTTTCTCATAGAGGTTATCGCATATGGTGAGCAAGGCCATCAAAAAGGGAGCGTCTGAAATTTTTACAAACCTCCCAAAGTCCCCTCTGGCCTGCTTTTTTTGACAGCTATAATTGTCACCTTTATTTACTGTTACCGTGTATGAAACCCTTCCTGAGACTTAAGGAATAGTGGGATACTGGTTTGAGTGTCACCTGCTGGATGTGGGACTTCCCTTTACCAAGGACCTTCAACCTTCATCCACCATCTAACCCAAACCCCCTCTGCAGTTTCCTGCCTTCTTATGAGCTCACGTCTGCAGTCCTGCGCTCCTTCTAATGGAAACTAGCCTTTAATGGACCCACAAGGTTAAATCGAGTCAGGGTTCAATATGAAATAAAAAAGATCTTGAAGAAATCAAATCAGCTGAGTCTATTAGAAGAATCAATAAATGAGCGGGTGGAGGAGCGCAGTGCCTCAGAGCTAATGGACTGCCCGGGCTGCCTGAACCACGTTAATGTAATCACATTAAAATAATAAGAAACGATTCCAAAAATTTTTTTAATCGGCTCAGAAAATAAATCCCAGTGAATAATTACAGCACATGATTGTATCGTTTAAAGGGGGCCACTGCATTCTGGCCTGTCTAAGGGAAAGGAGATCTGGAGATCATCCCCTGTGCTGCGTCACTGAGCTCTACCCCGTCCTGCTATGGACTGGTGTCCCATCTGGGGCATGACTGGGCCTTCAACTTGGGTTCTCTGAAGATAGGTGCAGGATCCCCTCTGAGTTTGCATGTTCTCCCCAGTCTGTGTGGCTGTACTCAGCCCATGTGAGTCTGATTGGATTATACAGCTACAGAAACGGAGAGCTCGAGTGAATTCTTATACCTCAGGGATAAAGTTAGGCTTCATATTGGAATAAAATTAAATAACTAAGTAACAGCCCAGAATCACCTCCCCCAGAACCAAGGACCGGTTAGACAGAAACTCAAGACGGGCACAATCAGGACAGAACTTTTGAACAACAGGACCCAGCTCAGAGGAACATCATTGAACAGAACTGAGTCAGGACAGAATAAAAATGGAGCTTGGATGAATGTATCACAAGATCAGGACCAGTACATCTGTGAATGAGAAGGACCAGAACTGGATGGAACTTGGAGGAGTGGAACCAAGACAGAATGTGGATGGATTCTAGACAAATGTGATGGAACTTGGTGGAACAGCACAGATCAGATTGAGGATGAAATAGAACAGAAGTAGGAAAACTGAATGGGAACCAGGGTAAAGTGTCAGAACCAAGACAGATCTTGAATTAATATGACAGAACAGAACCAGGTGGAACACAGAGGGGCTGCACCAGAGAGAACCTGGAGCAATGGGACTGAATGAAAACAAAACTCCAAAGAATATGACAGAACAGAACCATGATGGAATGTGACACAAAAGATCCAGGACAGAACCTCAAGGAATCGAATGGACCAGACCTGGAACAGAGGAAGGCTGGAACTTGGAGGAATGGGACAGAACAGAACCATGGTAGAACCTTGGACAGAACAAAACCAAGACAAAACTTTGAGGAACAGGTTAGAACGTAAAGGGGTCAAGACAGAACAAGATGGAACTGAATTGAGGAACAGGGCAAAAAAGATCCAGGACAGAACCTCAAGGAATGGAGTGGACAAGACCTGGAACAGAGGCAGGCTGGAACTTGGAGGAACGGGATGGAACAGAACCATGGTGGAACCGTGGACAGAAAAAAACCAAGACGAAACTTTGAGGAACAGGTTAGAACGTAAAGGGGTCAAGACAGAACAAGATGGAACTTTGGTGAATATGACAGAACAGAACCAGGATAGATCCATAATGGAACACTAAGGAATGTGACAGAAAAGGATCAGGACATAACTTCAGTGAATGGGATGGAGGATGGAATTCAGAAGAATGGGTCAGAACAGACCAGGGTGGAACACAAGTGAACAAGATGGAATAGAACCAGGGAGGAACTTGGAGGAACAGGATGGAACATAAATGGGACAGAACTTAACAAAGATGGAACTGAATTGAGGAACAGGGCAGAAAAGATTCAGGACAGAACCTCAAGAAATGGGATGAACTAGAAGTAGAACAGAACTAGGATGGGGCTTAGAGGACCAGAACCAAGGATGAATGTGACAGAACCAGAATGGATTCTAGACATATGGGACGAAAGCAGTTGAAGTACGTAAGCAGAATGGGAACCAGAGGAATGGGACAGAATGAGCACCAAGCCAGACCTTGGGCGAATATGACGGAACCAGGATGAAACACAGAGGGATGGATCCTGACTGAACCAAGACAGATCCTGGAGCAATGGGACAGAACAAGAACGAAACTCAAAGGAATGTGAAAGAGCAGAACCAGGATAGAACCTAGAGAAATGGGACAAAACCGAACCTAGAAGACGGGGACAGAGCATCTGTGCCAGCATGGCTCATGGTGGGAGCCTCATGGACTCTGAGCCTGTCTCGGAGTGATGTTTTTTGTTTTGGATGTACCCTCGTTTCGTCTGTATATTTTCGGGGCAGGGTTGGGTAATCATGTACCTACTGCATAACCCATACCCGAGTCTAAAAATCAGAGTGAACCCATCAGTAATTATCCAGAGGAACGGAGTTTCTTTGATCAGAGTAAGGCAGCCGTTTCTCCTCCACTGATTAAGTGCCTGATGTGTTCATTTCCTCGAGTGATTGTCGGGCTCGTCTGCACAGCTGTCTGGGACCGTGGGGGGCTTCCAAGGTTCTGACTGTGTAAGGTCACTCATACGGTCTGGAGAAAGTACGGCTGGAATAAGAGCATTCAGATGTTCTGTAGGCTGCTCATACAGCTTCTCTCTATTGTGAACCTGGGTCTAGAATTTCTCAAATGGCTTTTCTATTCTGAAATGAAAAATGATGTGGACCTGGGAGAGTTTCTTTTCTCCAAGAAAACCTTCAGTGCTAAACCTCAGCTGCTAACAGGCTCGCTCCACACCCATGCAATTAGGCATGAAGCCCCCTGACTGATCCCCTAATTAGTTTATTTTAAGGAAGCTCCTGATACGGATGGGTGACGGGCTCAGCCATGTGGGCCTAATGCTGTACAGACTCATTCCAAAGTACAAGAATGAGCTCCTCCGAGCACCTGCCCTACCAAATGTGACTGATGTCCTTCACAGGGAGGATCTAACCTCCCCAATTACAGGCATCGGTGAGAACACTGAGTCGGTCAGGGGTGTAATGAGCTGTTAATGATGATGGAGGAGACGGAGCAGATAAGAACCGGTGCTCATTGATCCAGGCCTCTGAAGAGACGACTCTCATGCAGAGATGTTATTTGTCTTGCTTGGGCTTAAGAAGTTCTGCTCCATGTTCCTGAGATGATGGTCCAGACCTGATATCAGAGGAAGAGAGGACATATGGAAGCTGCTGTTCCATCATGCTTTATCCTTTTTTATAAACCACTTGGTGAGCTTGGACACCAGAGCAGCTCGTTCAGGACTTCCTCTGTACAGCGTCTCCAACAAACCATTCACTTTCTTATCCACTTTATCCTTTACAGGGTTGCAGGTCTCCAGCCAGTGGCACAGGGCACAAGGCAGGAACAACCCTAGATATACCATCAGTCCATCGTTAAGATCACATGATTTCAGATGGAAAACCAAAAACAGTTTTATCTAAATTGTGTCCAACTAGTCTAAAAACAAGTCCAGGCATCGACCACTTTGGGATTTAACGTAAAATAGCACATAGAGTTAAATAATTAATGACTAATAGAGTTAAATAATTAATTTGGTTTGGGATTAGCAGTAATTTGGTTTGGAGGAGGTTCTGTTAAAAAAAGAATAGTGGCTTATTTTTGGAGAAAATCTGAACAAATGAATGTGAACCAGTTCATTTTTGGACCCGTGAACGTTTTAGATTTGAAAATGAATTACGAACCTGAATTAGGTCATTTTCATTAGTAGGCAGTGTTAATTTCATTAGCGAGAACTCAACTATGGCAAAAATGTTCATTGATGACCTGTTGTTCCAAAACAAAAATGGGATGAGGACTAAATACAAAGTTTGGCATTGAGAGCTATGAGGAAATGGATTATATTTGATCAATGAATAAAAACGAGATGAAAACATCCCATAATGTGTGTTATAACCCATGCTGATCCTGTAGCTCGGCCTCCTCACTCTGTGCTCTTCTGATATTAGGGTGAACCATGGTCCTGTCCCAAATCACTCCCTACAGGATGTAACTATAGCTCACATTAAACACCTAAAGCCTGTGCGTTTGGGACGGAGCCCGTTTCTCTGTAACTGTCATTTAGGATTTTAACATCTTATTAAATGTAACACAACTTTTAAACTCCTGTTTATGAAAAGTTAGTAAAATATTTAAAAATGCATACATAAAATTAGGTTATATTTTATTTAACTGATTAAGACTGTAACAATAATTAAATATCTAAAATATGTCATATTTTAGTCATTTAAAATATATATGTAGCCACTAAGAGCCTCTTCTCTCCATAGACCAACATTCATGCTCTATTTTCTTATGTGCTTAATCCTGGACAGGAGGATGTGCAGCCGACAAATCTGCAGCTACTGTGTGATGTCAGTCCTGGAGTGTTTTAAAGAATGAAGGTAGATTTGAAGGTAAAAGGGGTCCAAGCTGGTACTAGGTAGGTGTACCTAATAAAATGGCCAGGCAGTGTAACCCCACCACTGGTGAGCAAGACTATGAGTGCATGGATTAAATGTGTTAATTGTAAATGTATCTTAACATTTATTTGCCCTTTTCTCTTGTTTACATCTCTTTGGATGTTTGTGGCTCTGATTGAAGACGTATTTTATCCTGATTTAAAAATTCTAGACCTTTGCGTGACATCTGGGTCATGGTGGTGGTGTTTTTTGTTCATGAAGGCTTTCACCTGGTTTCTCTCACACTTGTTCATGGACTAGAACATAATGTCTTTGAAATGAACACCTGAAACTCCCTCAGTGGGAAACAGAGAACGATTACTGTAATAAAGTCTGAAACGCTGTGAGTTCAGAGTGTGAAGTCCTCAGGGACGTGGCTTTGCCAGAATGACTTGTGTGTTTTTGGACGCTGCAGACAGACTCTGGGTTCTTGGGTTCACTTCTGGATTTAGAAAACACAAAGCCATGTAGCTCCAGCTGTAATATCTAACCTCTCACCATAGACGTCTGCTCAGGTCGTGATGGTATTAAATGGTACAGAAGCACAGTCTAATGAAACCTAAAATGTTTAGCCAGCCCTCTGATGGACCCACGGCCCACTCAGGGATCCTTTTAATCCCAGAGGAAAAGTCAGTGTTATTTGGTCTTCATGGTTCAACGTTTATTTTTTTTCCCCCAAATTATGCAGTCAAGAAAGTTCAAATAAATGTGTTTTCTCTTTAGTAATAATTCAGATATAAATAAATGCACTAATGTTAAGTTAAGGTAATTCATTCTTAGATAGTTATTCTTTTTTAAATTTCCTCTTTAGCGTAACTGTGTGTCTATTTGAATTTTTAAGCCCTGGGTCCCACCATATGATTATCTCTAAAGCTAAACAAAATAATGAACGGATTTACTCCAAGTATTTATTGGCCAATAAATAAATAAAACAAAGTACAGCCTTTGTTATTTTCTTTTTAGTTTTTTTCCCCCACTCATTTTGGCTCCTTTAATATTTTCATTTATTTTCTTCTCTCTTTTTTTTTCAATTATCTACAAAAAGCTGACCAAAAAGATCAAAAGAATGAAGTGATTTTTATAAGTTTTTATTGGCAAAAAAAAACAAAAACAAAACCAAAAACCAAACTACATCCTTTGTTGTTTTCTTGGTTTCCTTTTATAGTTTTCCCCACTCATTTTTGGTTCCTTTTATATTTTCATTTCTTTTCTTCTCTATTTTTCCAAGTGAAAATATATTTCAAAATAATTTAATTTTATTTTTCTCCTTTTTTTTTTCTTTTTCTTTTTTTTTTTTTAACCTATGTTTTAATGTAATTTTTAAGCCCTGGGTCCCACCATATGATTATCTCTAAAGCTAAACAAAATAATGAACAGATTTACTCCAAGTCCTTATTAGCCAATAAATAAATAAAACAAAGTACAGTCTTTGTTATTTTCTTTTTAGTTTTTTTTCCCCACTCATTTTTGGCTCCTTTAATATTTTCATTTATTTTCTTCTCTCTTTTTTTTTCTTTTTTTTTTTTCAATTATCTACAAAAAGCTGACCAAAAAAATCAAAAGAATGAAGTGATTTTTATAAGTTTTTATTGGCAAAAAAAAAAAAACCAAACAAACAAAAAACAAAGTAAATCCTTTGTTGATTTCTTGGTTTCCTCTTATAGTTTCCCCACTCATTTTTGGTTCATTTTATATTTTCATTTCTTTTCTTCTCTTTTTTTCAATTATTTACAAAAAGCTGACCAAAAAAATCAAAAGAATGAAGTGATTTTTATAAGTTTTTATTGCCAAAGAAAAAAACAAAACAAAGTACATCCTTTGTTGTTTTCTTGGTTTCCTTTTATAGTCACGCCGCCACTCATTTTTGGTTCCTTTTATATTTTCATTTCTTTTCTTCTCTATTTTTCCGAGTGAAAATATATTTAAAAAAATAATTGTATTTTATTTTTCTCCTTTTTTTTTTTTTTTTTTTTAACCTATGTTTTAATGTAATTTTTAAGCACTGGCTCCCAGTGTCCCAGTAAAGAGCTGGTTCCCGCTGGTTTTCTCTTTAGAGCCCCCCTACAATTATCTACAAAAAGCTGACCAAAAAGATCAAAAGAATGAAGTGATTTATTACAAATCTTCATTGGCAAAAATAAATAAAAAAACTTTATTTTCTTGGGTTCCTTCTATAGTTATTTTCCCCACTTATTTTCCTTTTATAATTTCATTTATTTTCTTGAAAATAAATGTAAATAAAATTAATTTATGTCATTTAGCAGATGTTCTTATCCAGAGTGATTTACAGCTGATACAGTCCCTCAGTCATTGTGCCATTGTGGGTTAAAGGTCTTGTTCAGGGGCAGCACTGAGTAAGCCTATAGGGAGACAGTGGCAAGGAGAAAGTTACTATCCAATAAAAGGCTAAAACCCCATTCGTACACCCCTGTAGCTACGCTAATCGATCGCCTCTGTCTGTACCAGGCTGGCAGTGCATCGGGGGTTAATGATTCGATTACCTGCAGTACGAACGTTCAATGAACTGATAAACTCAAACAAAGGAGGTGTTCTGATCAACGACCCAATCCGTTATATGTACGTTATATGTTATATGATTCCTAAAGGCGGATCATACAGCTCCCGTTATTCTTGATTTTAATTCCATAATCTTCCGATATTTAACCCAAACTACACTATCATCGACAATTTAGTCTAACAAACTGGCGCTTCAATGATTTTACACCTGTTCTTTATTTCAAATGCATTTTTTATTTAAATACACCAATTCATATCGGCAGGGACGTGGTTAAACCTGTATCAAAGTCAAATTTATTTCTATAGCGCTTTTTACAATGGAGCATTGACTCAAAGCAGCTTTACAATTTGTGTAATTCCCAATTTGAGCAACAGTGGCAAGGAAAAACTCCCTAACTTTAATAG
>JAVSBU010132885.1:0-12894 GCA_033118015.1 Loricariichthys derbyi
CCGCAAAACCCCGTGAAACAGCAAAAATACCACAATAAATATTTTACATTAATATTTTTTGAAAATCTGCAAAACAGCGAGTCCACGATAAACGAATCGCGAAGTAGCGAGGGAACACTGTACTTCCATTTGATGTAACTATATGTAGTTAGTTTGCTGCCTGAAGGTTAATCCATTTCTTTATTTCTCTTGCTTCTGCAGGTATTGTGGAGGAGTACCAGCTGCCATATTGGGACGCTGTTCCTTCAGACCCATCTTATGAGGACATGAGGGAAGTGGTCTGTGTCAAGGGCATGAGACCTACAGTTTCTAATCGCTGGAATAGTGACGAGGTAACGAGGCATATTCTGATTTAATAAAACGTGTAACCCTGAACAAAAACAGCGTTTTAATAGTAAAATGGATGATTCTGTTTATATTATGCACTATTCAGTGCAAATAAATGCATGCACTGATGGGCATTTGAGCATTACAGTCTACAGTCGCTACGATTGTATGCTATAAGATTAACTGATACGATATTCCTAAGCTATTTTCCATTCATTTTAAATGACGTGCTCAGTGGTGTATAACACTTTCTTCTTTCCATACAGTGTCTCAGAGCGATGCTAAAGCTGATGTCTGAGTGCTGGGCCCATAACCCAGCTTCTCGTCTAACTGCCCTGCGGGTCAAGAAAACGCTTGCCAAAATGGTGGAATCACAAGACATTAAAATATGAGCAATACCTCCTGAATTCTTTGCAGAGGAGGTGAGAACTCCTGACACATTTGCGCTCCTATAGGAATTCTTTTTCAGTTCAGAAACATGACTGTGAAGGAGAGGGCTATGGAGCAGAGCACTTCTCTCTCATGCTGGAATCCTTCATGCTGTCAGCAGTGACACTTGTGTTTAGCACCCTCTGCTGGACTCTTTGTGCCATCTCACGTCGTCGCTCCTACAGAAAACACGGTCCGGATGCTGTCAGATACGACACACTCCCTCAGTTCTCCAGCTGCATCACTGCTCACTGGGAGAGAATTGCTAAACGAACGGTGCTTTCTGTGAAAGCCATGCGTTATGATACACGTGCAGGACTGAAATGGAAGCACGTGCCAGTCAAACGCCAAAAACGTTTGGGAGAGGGCTGAAGATTTTCTGTCTGAGCCTCCGTCCAGCTTCCTGATCAGACGTGTTCTTCTCTGACAGTGCAGCCAGCCATCTTGACTGTTTGCGGCTGCAAAGGAAAGTGCAGCACTTTTTTTTCTTTTAAATAAAGAACTCGTCTCATTATTATAGGAAACACTCCCCTAAGCTACGTATTGATATTTAAAAAATAATCACGTGAAGAATTTCTCTTGGGGATTATGTACTCTATAAATCTGTCCAAACCCTGAAGGGTAAATTTGGGGGAAAATGGTGATTATTAACTAATATATCTAATGTTTCATGCATAAACTGCATCAGAAATATACAAGGTCATTAAAACAGAAACAAACAAAACAACTAATCTATTAACAATTCAAAGCAGTACAGGCCAACCCAGTAATGTAATGAGAAAGAAAAAGTGAAAAAGATGTTTCTCTTTTCTTGTGATTGATCACTTTATTGGCTGCATGACATGAATGCAGCAGTTCTCTAAAGTCAATCAATTTTCTACTTTTTGTAACAATAAATCAGCTGAAAGAATAAATAACTCATTAGTTCCCATGGAAGAGACAGCTGTTAGAAACAACTGAAAGCCTAGGTTCGAATTCGTTTCCAATGTGAAGGTCTTTAGGTGCATGGAACCCTGTAATGGAAACCTTCTGAATTCAGGGTTAATCTACAGATCCTGCACTGTGACCCTGATGAGGATTAGCAGGAGTTTACCTGGATGCTTTGCTTCATTCAGTTCCTCTGAGGGATAACAAAAAAACACCTTGCCGTACTTATGAATGCTATATGCAATACCATAGTGTACCGGCTAAATGGCCCCGTATCTAGCGTTTCCTCATATCTTGATTAATGCTAACGTTGACCTCCACATACCGATTTTCTATTTTGACTATTCAAGATTCAGTGCATTAATTGGCTCAACCCCTATTAGCTTGCAGAAAGTATTTCCTGATGTATTTATAGCGCTCAGTCTGTTCACATTGATGATGCATGTGCATCAGAGTCTGCATTTTACGTCACTACAACTGCTAACATATCTGACGAGGTTAAGTAGGTTAATTAAAATAATAATAAGGACAACCTCATCAGATCAATGATATACAGGAAAATTGATCACCTGAACCTAATCTTATTACCCGACAAGTACAGGACACAAACTGGTTGAAGTATTGATTTCTACTACATCTTCCAATTGACTTTTTCAGCAAATAAATAGTGCTCATGGCCTTTACTTTAAATTACTTATTTTAGGAGTATTACACTAGGTGTTTTAAAAAGTTGTTAATTATTTTAAGAAGTCAGTAATTCATAGAATAAAACAATGTTCTACTTCCCTTAAAAACAACAGTTCTTACATGCGTATACATGTAAACCAGAGAAACTGCAGATATCTCTTAATATTTCCACACCTTAACACCACTAAAATAAGAGGGAAACTTTAATAAGAGCTGAAATTGTCCAATTCAAAAAGCTGCTCATGTTTCTTTTTCTTAATTTCCCTCTGGGATCAATAAAGTATCTATCTATCTACTATGAACTATTTGGAGAAAACACTGCCCCTTGCGGTCCAAACTGGTACAACACTGTTAATGAATAAGTGATTACCCCCGTTTAGCTCATTTATTTGTGTGTGTGTGTGTGTGTGTGTGTGTGTGTGTGTGTGTGTGTGTGTGTGTGTGTGTGTGTGTGTGTGTGTGAGAAAGTAGACAGTTGATGCTGGATATAAAGCTTGTTACACCAAGCAAATTCTATATGGATATTAATTTAGAAAAGTGATTCATGAACTTGTTGTTCTCTTTTACCACGTGCATTTACCCCTGTAGGTGCAGTAGCATCAGTAATGCTATTACTTAATATGAAGTCTGATCCTAAAACAAAACAAAAAAAGCTGTCCACTTTAATCCCAAAGGGTTCCTCTAATTCCCAGCCATGTATTCTGTAAGATGAGGAGTTCTGCGAGTTCCTTGTAGCCTCTCAGATTCTTGTTCAGCCAGGCAGGATTTGGAAGTTTTGGAAATCAGTCGGTATGTATGCTAAATACAAATGCATGTGATATTTATTTTAATCATGTCTGTTATTACAGAGCAGCTCAACACTAAATACAGGTACTGTTTTGTATAGTTTTTTAAACAGGGCAAAATGAATAAAACGTCCATGTCATTTATAATTCAACTTGAATGCTTTACATAGAACTGCACATTATTTACATCTAACAGTTGTGAAAATTTGCAAGTATACAGCTCCCAGTTTGCACATGAGTGTTCTGTATGTAATATTCCTGTTTAGCACAAGACTAATTACCGTATTATTCTCTCAAATTCCCTCCTTTTTAGTACCATGAAGCTGCTCTTAGCCATTGTGCACCTAAGGTCCCTGAGATGAGAGCTTCTAATGCGGTGTGCTTTTATATAAGCTGTACTACAGCACCCGTTTACTGTAGATGACCTCGTTTGTCTAACTTCTAAAGCAAAGCATCTCCACACTCCAAGTCTGTCTGGCAAGTAGTTCTTAAAAAAATGTCTGGTAGGCAGTAGTAGCTCAGCTCTATAAGTAATCTCATCTTTTACATGTCCAATGTGCAAAACGTTTGTAGACTCTGGTTGTTTTTGTTGTTTATATTTTCTACAGCATCTTAGTTCAAAAGGTGCCTTGTGTTTACCAAGAAAAGCTGTCGTCGTGTACATGAAATTTGTCCAATGTATGAATTTTAAAGTAAATATTTTAGTATCCAAACCCAGTGTTTTTCTCTTGACTGACTAAATGGGACATCTCATTGGTCCTTATATAACTGGGCTTTAATATGATACCTGCTAACTCTTAAGGGATCCAGTGTATAGTAATGTTTAAAAGTCTTAAAGTCCATCATTAGGTTTGTAATTTTAGCAATGCTACAATGGCAACATATAACATTGTCAGGGTCTGAACCCAAAAATTTCCTACTTGGCTTTGTCAGAAATGTCAGGCTGAGCGACAGTCCAGTTCTTTTTCTCCACAGCCCAGGTAAGACTTCTCACGTTGTCTCTGGTTCAGGACAAGTTGACGCAAGGAATGGGACATTTTTAGCTCATGTCTAGGATTCGTCTGTGTTATATTCCGAAACACTGAATTTTGGGTTTTCATTATCTGTAAGCCACAGTCATCAAAATTCCAAGAAATAAAGGCTTGAAATTTTTCACTCTGTGTAATGAATCGATATAATATATGGGTTTCAATTTCTGAAATGAGTGACAAAAATATTGAACTTTTTCATGACATTCAAATTTTTTGAGATGTACCTGTATATAACATATTGTAGGCGACTGGAACCAAAAATTTCAAATTTAATTTGTTACTCCATGATTGTCTTTTCCACATTCCATTCTTTGTGACCTTTACGCCCCGTTTACACACAGACGGTAATTAAATCTTAGGGATTAAATTAAATCTTAGGGATCAAACGCCGTTGTTAACGCAGGCGCTAAGGGGCATGTCTTAGTTCCGGCTTCACCAGGAATCGTCAAAAAAATTATTCAACATGTTGAATAATTCCGGGAGCACTCCCGGAGAATTCGCGTGACGACGGAGACAACACGAACAACGGCGATTGATACTTCTTAATCGCCGTTTCATCATTTCCCTTCATGTAGCGCCGCAGTGTACACCGCCAAATTACACCGCCGGCTTTGTATCCCTGATCAACGGCGTATAGAACGGCGATAGAGCCCTTACCGGCGTACACAACGATGTTTTAATCGGCGACAGAGGCAATCAAAACAGTGGCGCTAGCGGACGGTAAGCCGTTCTATACGCCACAGCCCGGTGAAAACGGCATTACAAACAGCCGATAAGCGGCGGTCAGTATAAAAACGGTAGCGCGCTGCATGCAGGCCTCACACGCGGCCAGAAGACGACACAGCTCCAGATAAGCTCCAGATATCACCAGAGAAGCTCCAGTATTCTTGGTCAGTTTTTATGGTCAAAGAAGTCCATGGTGCTCCTTACAACTCTGATAGCAACTCCAGAAGGATGAAAATGTGTGCAGAACCAGCCTTTTATGGATACTCTAGGATTAACGCAGGATTTACCCTGTTTGCCTGGGTACAAACCTGGGTATTAACCAGCGGTATACAGGGCTTTATCTGCAGTACACAGGGCGTTATCGGCGGCAGCAAAACACCACCGTTCTCACCCGCATCTTAACTTGTGATTGTAAGGTAGAGAATTGGGTATTAAACCCCGTTGCCAGACGTGTGCCGGATGCTACGGCGTCAAAACATCGCTTTATTCGGCGGATTTAGCGGCGTTCCATCTGCCTATTTGCTGATAGTACGGCAGTCAAAATGCCGGCCGATTTGCATATAGTGCTCCACCCCTTTTTCCACCGCAAAACAGCAAAACTACCACGAACGTCGGTCTACGTACTACCCACTAAACTGTCTGTGTAAACGGGGCTTTAGAATATTGTAAGTTTTTCCTTCAAGTTCCCTTTCCTAAACAAGTGGTTCCTTGGCTGCTACCCGTTCAAAAAGACTGATCTATTCCTGATCAAGCTTCTTCAGAAGGTAAAATTCTCATCCCAATAAAGCTATTATTCATTCATTGTGCTATGGTTCAAGTGTAAGGGAAGATCACACTAAATAATTGTCGCTGTAGCCTATAGAATGTTTTTCCTATGTTTTTAAAGAGGTTTTTTAATACTGTGTACAAATGGGACTGTGGTGGTCTAGTGGTTAAGGCACTCGACTCTGGACCAGGTTCAGGGTTCAAATTCCATCTCTGTCAAGCTCTCACTGTTGGATCCTTGAGCAAGATCCTTAACTTACAATTGCTTGTAAGTCGCACTGGATAAAGCCGTCAGCTAAATGTCGTAAATGTAAATGTATTTTCTGGTTGTTTTCTAAGAGATACTGAGAAATGCTAAAACAATGTTATAACTAATCTAATGGTGGTCTGAGACTTTCATATTTCTTGAGGTGCACTTTGTAGTATGACTATTGTCCCTTTGAGGCTCTCTAGTCTTATCCTCCCTTTCTTCAATGGTCAGGACCCCACATCAGGTACTATTAGGGTTGTGGATCATTATTAGCATTGCAGCGACACTGATATGGTGGTGTGTTGTGCAGTGCTGCTGGTGATTTTAAACACCTAAGTGTCACTTCTGGACTGAAGATGGTCCATCAACCAAAAATATCAGTAATCAGAATCCTGAAAAAGAACCGAGCAACAAGACGGACTTCCGTCTCTAATTGTAGAACTTCTAGGTGCATCTATATAGTACGTGGAGATAAAATGTTAACATTAAATGCACCGTACTGCAAAGTGGAATGCACTGCAGTCATTTAACTTTCAAAATAAAAGCCTGGTTTCTTGTTTCAGGTCTGTCAATCACTCTTTGCTCCGATTAGGTCCTCAGTGTTGAACAGAAGAATTCCTGTTAAAGTGTTATTGTTGGCCTCCACACGGTTCAGTGTTCCTGTCTCCAGATCCAGTGTAACTGTCTCACCCATTTCGAGCTCTAGGAGGCATGCTCGGTTCAAAAGGCCTCCGTCCTCCTGTCGGAAGGAGACCACAGGAACGTTCCTACGCTTCAGCTGGGCCAGGAAGGGTCCTTTATTACAGTCGAATGTGACCAGAAAGAGGTAGAGGCCAGTTTGAGGTGCTTCAAAAGCTCCTAATGATGAACTGTAAGCATTCCCATGGTTTAGAACCACCTTGCTGCCTCTCGTCCCTGTCCGGTGATGCAAGCTGGTGATGAAGGCCACAGGAGCATCTAATGACCCTACGGAGGTGGTATAAAAGTATGAAAAGGACAAACATTTTTAAAGGTTGCTTAATCTGTGTTCTATTTATGTTAAAGTTGTTCTGTATTGATGCTGGGTTAGGTACAAGTAGTGTGGTTTCAGTAAGATTTAAATATGTCATCTCACAGCAAGAAGGTCTTGGGTTTGGGTCTGGGTCCTTAATTAGATAATGTAGTCTTTTGTGATAGTAATCTAGATATTTGTAGAGTTACAAAGACTCGAAAAGGGACAATGCTCCATTGTGAAAACTGCCATAGAAGTAAATTTGACATGGCAGGAAGAACCCACTGGGTCAACACCCAGTGTTAGGCTAAAATATTAAACCCAAGCACCCATTAACTTACTTGCTTAATACAATCTTACCTGTTCTTTCATTTCTTTTTCTCCGTATACCAACATTCTCTTCTTTATCCTTCACGTTTTGTCCTGTCTTTCTTTTCCTATCTTTCCTCTTACTCATGAGCCACAGCAGGTCTAAGTCCACACCTCCGGAGGAATTGACCAGCTCTTCCGTATAGCTGAATAAATGTTTGAATGTTCTCAAATGGGCTTCATGAGCTTGGCTCAGGGATGTAATCTCACTCTGCAGTTCCATTGCCAAGCCACCTGGGGTTGCTGTGCAGCTGCACTGCTGCTGTTCCAGCCTTTTCACCCTGTCAACCAGTTTCTCCACCTCCCGTCCTAGGCTCCAGAAATTACTGAATGTGTAGTCCTCATCGTTTAGTGACGATCTTGGGAAAGTGTCTTCAGACTTTCTTGTTTGATCCTTTGGGAGACTCAACTCTGTGAAGGCCTCTGGGTCATCTTTGGCCATCTGATCTTTCTCTGGGCTGCTCCTCTTCAGAAAGGCCAGATTGCTCTCATGATCATCAATCTTCTGTTGCATCAGTTGGAGCCTCTGCAGCAGTGTAGGTATGGCCATCTCTTGCTGCTGGATGTTGGGCCACTTTGAGAACTCAATGACCTCGTCTCCTAAGAGCACCTCAAGAACTTCAGAGTGGCGAATGGCATCATTTAACAACGAGGAGAAAGATGCTGACAGACGTCTGACTTCAGCTGCCTTGTCGACAAATTGCTCTTTAAGCCCAAGAATCTCTTGATGACAATCAACCAGAGAGGTTTTCAACTGAGATACATGGGCATTAATAGTCCTCCTGTTTGCTTGCTCAAATGCCAGGGATTCCTTGACACTCATCAAGCCTTGATGAAGGTCCTCCATTTCTGTGTTCCAGTTACCTAGGCCCCGCTTTGCCTCGGCATCTTCCAAGACGTAGCGGATCTCTTTGGCCAAGCCTGTGACATTAGCCACATCCACTTCCAACCTACTGAGGGAATCATTGATTTCTTTACAATTGCAATCACTTTCTTCTCTGGTAGGCTCATGGTTTTGGAGATGATGATAAATATTATCCACATCAAGTTCTATCTCTTTTAGTTTTCTCTCCTGGGTGCTGAGGTTGGTACTCAGTTCATAAATAGTCTTCATTTCAGCCATTCTCTCTGCCCCCACCTCTCTCTCTGCCATGTGGATCTCGGAGCTCTGGCTTAAGTTTCTCAGTTCACGGTCCAGATCATGGACAACACTAGTCAAATATTTGGTGTCTGTACTTAAGGTACTGAGCTCCACAGTATTATTTAGAACGTTCTTTTCAAGGCTATTGACTGCCTCCCACATACTGGTAACCAGAGATGAGTGGTCTCTTTTCAGAGCAGCAGAGGAGTTCTGCTCCTTCTTTATCATTTCCTGCAGCTGTTCACGATCAAGTTGAATCTCTTCCATCGACTCACTCAGAGTCTGCAGATGTGCCTACATGAAAGGATGCAAAACAGATGGCTGATATAATGTAATATAGAAGTTAAATTAAAGTAATATGCAAAAGTATTAGGCTATGATTAGATTTGTTTTAGCAATCTTATGATGACCATATATATCACATTGTAGACGACTGGTCCCAAAAATTTCAAACTTGGATTTGTTACTCCATAATTCTCTTTTCACCTGGTCTTCATAACAGCCTTTGTGAGCTTTAGCATGTGTATTCACCCTGTTTCCTTTCTGAAAAATTGGGTTACCGGCTGCATTCCTGATCACGCTTCTAAAGACGGTAGAAGGTAAACTATCTTTATAATGCTGCCAGATGCTGCTACTGCTCAAAAGTAAGAGAGGTCACACTTAATACTTGCCTCTATAATTTACAGAAGTTTTTTTTTTTCAGTTTTTTAATATGGCATTCACATTTCCTGTATTTTCTGATAATATTCCAATAAAGAGACTGAGAAATAATGATATATGGTCCTTATACCATTGCTAAAACAATGGAATATCTAATCTAATGATGGACCTAAGACTTATTGTGATATACTGTGTGTGGTGAAGTTTACTGAAGCGATAAGCTACTGGAGGCCTCGAGTGAATTGGTGTCAAAAACAATTTTACTAAATATGTCACTGTTTAACAAGTAGATAGTACTTCAGCAATGCAATGTAGTTACTCCTTGTTCAATCCTGCAAAAAAAAGCTAACAATCTGCTAAAAACCAAGATTCACTTCTTTTCCTTTCTTTAGTTTTTTTTTTTTTTTTTATAATTTTTGAAGAATCTGGTTTCACTTTGGACCCTCTTTTTTGCAACGGTTATCTTCAAGGTATTTTAATTTTCTTCTCCATTCATCATTGATTCACTTGATCCAATCCACCCAGTAATTCAAAAACAACCTTTATATTCGTGATGTGCTGCAAACCAACTGATTAGTGTGACAGTATCTGTATAAATTATAAAATTAATTTTGGTATTAATAAAGTTCTATCTAAATTCTGCTCTGTTAATGCTTAATTCACTTTGGTCACATTTGTGTAGGATAACTGTTTTACAATGGCTTCAAGAATGGCTCAATCAATCAGATTTTATAACCAGAAATATATTTTTTTTAGTAATGACAATCCGATTAACATCCTTTCACTTTAACAATTATAAAAAATTATAATAAGAAATAAAAATTGTTTGGAGATTGTGGTCGTAAACAGTTTGTCAAATTAAAAGAAATGGCGAAATCCCATTCTTATGTCATACTTTGATGTTTTGTTTACATAGTTTTATTTATTTCCATTAATATTGATTTACTTTGCATTAACTGCATGCAAAAATAGGAATTATGTTACGGTCTGTGTTGTGCACTGATATTTTTACGACACAGGCAAAAGCCGAACCGTGAAACTGTCAGCCATGTTCTAGCTACATATACCTAGAAGTGCCGCGTGCCGGTCATTTGACCCCTGTCATTTCCTACTAGTGGGAACTTAAATAATTAGTGTTTAAAGGAGTATATTTCTTTACTGTTTCTTTAAGTGGACCCCTTGTTGGTTGTTTGCAGCCAACAAAGTTTATTTATGCTTATATTCCATCATGCACATTTATTATATTTATATGTTGGTTCTACAGTGTGTGGTTGTTAGTGTGTTTGTAACTGAAGAACCATGGTGTTGTGTATTTCCTAGAAGGAATGACTTGTGTAACCATTTAATCTTCACGTCCAGTGTAATTGGTAGCATTCCACTTGTTTTCACTTCTTTTTCTGATACTTTTATTGTTTTTTCTTTTCTTGTGAAAATACCCTTTATTTATATTACAGCAGCAGAAAGACTGAGTATGGTACTGTCCAGTCAATGACCTTTCATAGAACATAATGTGGTCAGTAACTTGCAATCGTTAGTGGTTTTTACCTCGATCTCTTCATGGCTCTGGTTGACATGATGGTCAGTGGTTTCCTTTAGAGTTGTCAAGGTGTGTTGAAAAAGCTTTTGCTCCAGACGTACAGTTTCTTCAATCTGTTTTTGTTGTGAATCGAGTCGCACCCATATCTGTTCTAAACGGTCTTCTACTTTATTCTCTGAATTTTCTGAGTGGTCTGGTCTGGTTTTGGAGATGTTCTCTTGTTCATGCCTCAGCTTCTGTAGATCTGTGGACAGACCTTCAACCTCACTGGCCAAATGCTTCAGTGTGTGATTAAAGCCCTCTAGGATTGGCTGGAGCTCAGTCATTATAGATGCAAATATCTGATGGGCTGACAGGAGACTGATTGAGTCCATGAAAGGCAGAGAGGCAGCAGGTAATCCACCTGAAAGAGCATGGTGATGGCATTAGTTTTATCCTTTCTGATTAAGTATTGATGTAGAAATTAAATAGCAATTTAGAAATCTTCTGGATAGGCTCCAGTGGTTGTTAGACAAATTAGTGATCAAACAGCATCATGAAAACCAAGGAACACACCAGACGGGTCAGTGATAAAGTTGTGGAGATGTGTAAAGCAGAATTAAGTTATAAATATCCCAAGCTCTGAACATCTGAGCACTGTTCAGTCCATCAAAAAATGGAAGGAGTATGGCACAACTGCAAACCTACCAAGACATGATACCCCACCTAAACTGAGCACTAATTAAAGAAGCAGCCATGAGGCCTATGGTCACTCTGGAGGATCTGTAGCTCAGGTGGGACAACTATTAGTCATGTAGGCCACAAATATGGCCTTTATGGAAGTTTTGCAAGAAGAAACCAAGCCATAAAAATCAAAAAGCCATGTAAGGGACATAGTAAACATGTGAAAGAAGGTGCTCTGGTTAGATAAGATCAAAGTTGAACTTTTTGGCCTACGTAAATGCAAAACATCATCCCCACCGTGAAACATGGTGGTGGCAGCACCGTGTGGTGGGGACGCTTTTCTTTTGCAGGGACAGGAAAGCTGGTCAGAGTCAATGGGAAAATGGATGGAGCTAAATACAGGGCAATACTGGAGGAAGATCTGTTGGCGGTCCACATTCCAGCAGGACAACGACCCTAAACATACAGCCAGAGCTACAATAGAATGGTTTATATCAAAGGATATTTGTGGTAGAATGGCCCAGTCAAAGTCCAGACCTAAATCCCATTGAGAGTCTGTGGTAAGACTTAACAATGGCTGTTCACAGACACTCTCCAACCAATCTGAATGAGCCTGAGCTATTTTATGAATGAGATTGAGCAAAAATGTAGCCTCTAGATGTGCAAAGTTGGTAGAGACAAACCCCAAAAGACTTGCAGCTGTAGCTGTTGTTTTAAAAATGGGAACAGAAGGCTTAAAAGGAGACCAGTTTGTAATTGTAACTCTAACACTGTAATGCTAATACGTGGTTTAAAATGATGCCGAGCCACACCTGATCATGGCCCTGCCTTGAGCCTTTAATCATCAAGTAGAGGTCAGCAGAGGTCAATGTTGCATCACTGGGGAATGTTCCTTGACCGCACTGCCCTTCCACAAATGCACTCAGTCGTAATGTGAAATCTGACCCAGCCACTAAGCACCTCCAAGACTCGAACCAGGATGGGCTATTGTGTTAAGACCCCGTTTACGTATAGACGGTTTGGCTCCTCAGAGCTGTCTTGGGGATCAAACACCGTTGTTAACGCCGGCGCTAGGGGGCGTGGCTTAGTTACTGCTTCACCGGGGAATAGTGGAAAAAATTATTCAACATGTTGAATAATTCCGGGAGCAATCCCAGAGAGGACCAGTGATGATGGACACAACGCGAACAACGGCGTTTGATACCTTTTAATCGCCGTTTCATCCTTTCCCTTCCTGTAGTGTCACAGTTTACACCGCCGTTATTCGGCACCTGGCGTTGTATCCCTAATCGACAGCGTAGAGAGCCCTCACCGGCGTACCCAACGGAGTTTTAACCAGCGACAGAAGCGATCAAAACGGCGGCGCTAGTGGACAGTACGCCGTTCTATACTCCACCTCCCGGTTAAAACAGCATTACAAACGGTCAACAGTACAGTCAGTATAAAAACGCTAGCACGCTGCATGAAGGCCTCACCTCAAAGTACCAGCATGGTGCCTGTTGTCTCATGCAAGGCCTCAGCTTCATCCGTGTCCATGGGCATGTCCATGTCAAAGTTTTCTTGGTCAAAGAAATCTTTACAGCTTTGTATCAACTCCAGAACATGA
>JAVSBU010133091.1:0-12891 GCA_033118015.1 Loricariichthys derbyi
AAAACCCCACATTTGTGGCTCAGCTCTTCCCTTGGTCTCACAGGTAGAAAAATACAAAATTTGTTTGCTTCTAATACGTTTTTGTATGTTTCAGATGTGTCATATCAGCTGTTCTAACCCTCATTCCTTTATGCTTTAGAGTTTTGAATGTGAATACTTTTTGTTTTAGCAAGTTTAGCATGTTTTTCTCATACTCTGTGCTACAAATTAGATGCTCTATTTGAATGCACTGGTTATGTGTATGTTTATCGTATTTTTTGTCAGTAAATTTAATTTTCAGCCATGGCATATACAAATATTGTACACAATTTACAGTATTCATTGGATTATTTTTTAATCTTTGCTCATAAGTGTTCATTTTTTGTGTAGTACATGAAGATGCTTTTAAGGTAATTAACATTTTGTACTAAACTTACATAAGCAAAGTACATATAGCAAAGGTAACTTACAGTGGGAACCTATAGCAGGCTTTGCATACTCAAACTGCCAACACTTCACGGGTTATGTGATAAACACTCTACATAGTGTTTGGATTGTTCTCTGTTGTTTGATGTGTAGTGGACATGATCATCACCATACTGGTTCACAGAAAATTGTATCTATGTTGGGCTAACATACTCTGTCAAAGGTAGAGGGATGATGAGCAGTCTACAAACTAAAACTGAAAAGCAGTACTTCAGGTAATCAGTCAAGAATATCTGTGAATAATCAAGAAATTAGCTGTTCAGGACAGAAACTAGAAACAGACATAAGCTGATTTTGTTTAAAAACTGACTGTCATGTTAAATTCAACAGCCAGGTTAACGTGTTGTTGCTTGTTATTTGGATATTTTTGCCTAAACACATGTGAGTTTGAGCAAACAGCCATGAGCATTTATGTGGAATTATACAGTATATAATAGTATAACATTGCACTGAATTATATTGTCCGTACAAAGACCTGACCACAATACTTTTCAATACCTGTTGGTAACTCCAGACAGGCCTTATCACCTCGCCACTCTTTCTGTCTATCCTAACATTTATCTCATGTCGGAGCTTCTATGTTCCATATTTCCAGAGTTAATTCCACCCAGTTTGTTGCACCACCTGACATTGGCTTCCACACACACTAGGCCAATTTAGAGTAACCAGTTAATACATATCTTTGGAATGTGGGAGGACATGCAAACTCCACACAGGGGTTACAATGTTGGGATCAAATTAGGATCTCTGGAGCTTTGAGGTGACTGTGCTAACCACATGCAAGGAATTAGGAGGAACTAAGGAATGAGTTTATCAACTGAAATGCAAAACATATTTCTTGTTTGCTATCTAGCTATGTTCACCCTTAGTATTAATTTGCCTTGGTGGTGAACTTGCATTAGTGGTAAACCCATACAGTGATGCTTGAAAGTTAGCGAACTCTTTAGAATATTTTATATTTCTACATAAATATGACCTAAGACATCATCAGATTTTCACACAAGTCCTAACAGTAGATAAAGAGAATCTAGTTAAACAAATGAGACAAAAAATATACTTGGTCATTTATTTATCGAGGAAAATATCCAATATTACATAGTAATGAGTGACAAAAGTATGTGAACCTCTGATTTCAGTATCTGGTGTGACCCCCCCTGTGCAGTAATAACTGTACCTAAACATTTGTGATAACTGTTGATCAGTCCTGCACACCAGCTTGGAGAAATGTTATCCCTTTATTCCTCCATACAGAACAGCTTCAACTCTGGGATGTTGGGTTTAATCACATTAACTGCTCACTTCAGGTCGTTCTACAACATTTACATTGGAATAAGGTTAGGACTTTGACTTGGCCATCCCAAAACATTAACTTTATTCTTCTTTATCCATTCTTTGGTAGAATGACTTGTGTGTTTGGGTTGTTGTCTTGCTGCATGACCCACTTTCTCTTCAGATTCAGTTAATTGACAGATGTCCTGAAGTTTTCCTTTGGAATTCTCTGATATAATTCAGAATTCATTGTTCCATCAATGATGGCAAGCCGTCCTGGCCCAGATGCTGCAAAACAGGCTCAAACCATGATACTACCACCACCATGTTTCACAGATGGGATTAGGCTCTTATGATGGAATGCAGTGTTTTCCTTTCTCCAAACACAATGCTTTTCTTTTAAACCAAAAAGTTCTATTTTGATCTCAGCTGTCCACAAAACATTCTTCCAATAACATTCTGGCTTGTCCACATGGCCTATAGCAAACTGCAGATGAGCAGCAATGTCTTTTTGGAGAGCAGTGTCTTTCTCCTTGCACCCTTGCCATGCACACCATTGTTGTTCAGTGTTCTTCTGATGGTTGACGCATGAACATTACCATTAGTGAGAAGTCTTCAGTTGCTAAGAAGTTACCCTGGGGCCCTTTATGACCTTGCCATCTATTACACTCCTTGTTCTTGGAGTGATCTTTGTTGTTGACCACTCCTGGGAAAGGTAACAATGGCCTTAAATTTCCTCCATTTCTACACAATCTGCGTGACTGTGAATTGCGGTGGAGTCCAAACTCTTTAGAGTTTCCAGCCTGATGAACATCAACAATTCTTTTCTGAGGTTCTCAGAAATTTTCTTTGTTTGTGCCATGATACACTTCCACAAACGTGTTATGAAGAGCAGACATTGATAGATCTCTGTACTTTAAATAAAACAGGGTGCCCCCTCACAACTGATTGTTATTTCATTGACTGAAAACACCTGAGTCTAATTTCACTTGCAATTTAACTGCTAATCCTAGAGTTTCACATACTTTTGATCAATGATCAACTTAAATGGTCCACTTAACCCTGGATATGTCCTAGCCATCTCCGCACGCATTAGCTCTGCCAGCGCTGGGGGTGTAGCCGGTAAGGCTATTTATGTTCTGTTTATTGTTGTGTTTATATTATATTTTCTTTGAGTTACATGACAGAATGGTGTGTCCAGTTTGGGACCCAGCAGACAGCTTTTTGGTAATTGGGAACATTTTCATCAGTGCTCACTCCCTGCTCACATCCCACCTACACTAGCCGTTAGTCTCACCACAGCTTAATGCTTCTTTGCTATGCTAGCTGTCAGCCTAGTCTAATGCTCCTTTTCTGCTCGCTGTTAGACTCACCACAGCTTAATGGTCTTTTTTCCCCACTAGCTATTAGCCTAGCTGTAGCTTAATGCTTCTTTGCTGCTCTAACCATCAGCCTAGCAATAGGTTAGTGATTTGTTTTTGCTGCTAACAGTTAGCCAAGTTGCAGCTTAATGTTTCTTTGCTGCACTAGCCGTCAGCCTAGTCACAGTCTGATACTCCTTTTCCGCTAGCCATCAGCCTATACATAGCTTAATGCTTTCCTTTTCTGCTAGCCGTTAGCCCAGCCACAGCTTAATGCTTCTTTGCTGCACAAGCCTTCAGTCAAGCCTCAGCTTAGTGCTGCGTATTCTCACTGCTTATTATACATCGGCAGCTTAGCACTGCTTATTCTCATTGCTACCATTACAGCTGCCATTGCTAACCACTAGCCACTACTGCAGCCTCACATGCTGTTGAGCTCTGCTACACCATTAGCCATTACAATTTCTAACTGCTAGCTGCTACTGCAACCTCAAGTGCTGTTTATCTCTGCTACACCATTAGCTACTAGAGTTGCTAACTGCTAGCTGCTTCTGCAGCTTTACATGCTGTTTATCTCTGCTAAATCATTAGCTGCTACAGTTGCTAACCGCTAGCCACTACCACAGCCTCACATGCTGTTAATCTCCGCTACACTGTTAGCCGCTACTGTTGCTAACTGCTAGCTGCTACAGCAGCCTTGCATGCTGTTTCGTTATTGTTATATTATTGTTTTGTTATGCTGTTAGCTACTAACCACTAGCTTCTTCTCGTCGGTTAAGGCTTCACCCATTTACACTACCCCACTTCTTAGGCATTAAGGTATTGTCCGCTAATGCTATGTGCTGCTTGTGTCTCTCAGCCATTGAAGCTTTGCCCATTGATGCTGCACACTACCCTTCAACCCTTCAGGCTTAGCCATTAATGTCATATGCTTCACATGTCCCTCAGCCATCCAGGCTTAGCTGTTACCATCACCTGCTTTACGTGCTTCTCAGCCATTCGGACCTGTCTGTCAGCATCACGTGCAGTGTGTGCTTCTCAGCCTTCCAGGCTTACCCATTAATGTCATGCACTGTGGCCATTTTTAGTCCAATTTTTCGGGGGCTTCAGGAGCTACCCCCTTACTGTTATTGTCAGCATCCATGTCAGTTCAGTGCCTCACCAGTTGGGCACTTTGTGGAAGTGGAACTGGCAGGGAGTTAAACCCAGTGAGGCAGCCACGTTCTGCACATGTGCGCTGAGCCATCACAAATGCGGCATTGGGCCTCGCTAATTGGGTTCAGATGGCTCCAGTCAATAAATGGCTGATGTCAGAATAGGACACCTTACACTAGCCATAAAATGGGGAATAGCCGGTAAGGCCATTTATGTTTTGTTGTATTTATGTTGTGTTCTCTTTGAGTTCCTCTTGAGTTGCCATACTTTAAGTTCAATAAACTCTACCATTATTCAGGAATCTGTCTGCATGTGGGTCCCCCTGTTACACCTCACCCTGACAACTATGTTCTCTTTATCTAGTTTTAGAACTTGTGTGAACATGTGATTATGTTTTAGGTCCGATTATATGCATAAATACCGAAAACGCAAAAGGGTTCACAAACTTTCAAGCACCAATGTATAAATTTGAAAACATATATACAAACCTATACTAGGGAACATACTGTATTTTACTGTAAAATGCAATTGCCAGCAGTCAGTGGTTGAAATGACATCAACAGTATACTTATTGTAATGTACTACAACAGATTGACATAAATCTTACTTACAGACTTACATATATGACAGAGTATACAAAAGACAAAGACAAATGTTGTGTTACACACACACACACGCACGCACGCACGCACGCACACACACACACACACAGCTGGACCTTCAGGTAGTCTAGTGATGGGTGTGGCTGTTACTGATGTTTGGGTTGTACATATTCAGACTGGAAATGAATGAATAGCAAAAAGAAAGGTCAGGTTAGGAGTAGAACACAAGTATTGTTTTTCAGATTGTTTAGAAATATCAAAATATATGCTTTCCAGTCAGTCAGGTGAATTATATATTGTTTTCAATTGAATAAAATCAAAAGAAATGTAAAATAAACTTTAGACCCCATTTAGTGTCAGCACCTGAGAGCTTCATGGTGGCCTAAACACCCTTCTGAACTGCAGTTCAGTCAGATTAAGTTATTGATCAATAGTACCAGTGCAGATTGCTATGTTAGTGGGGACTGTAGCTATGGAGATTTCAGACCACTATTTTATTGTATTCAATTCTAGTGAGACTGATAAACAGAGAGCATCATAGAGGAAAACATTAAAGCAGCTATGAGATGCGGCTTTCTTTAGCAATTTTATTCTTTGTTTGATGTGTGGAAAGCTAGAAAAGGTGAATTTGAGACAGTGATATATGTAGGAAAAGCAACTATAAGGTAGAATTAATATCAATATATGAGAGCAACATATACAGTGTGTCCAAATAGATTTTGTTAAGTTACAGCTGTCAAACCTTGAACAAGAGTAACAGATGCTTAAATATTACAAACAAAAATATATAAGTTAGTCAATTAAATTACAATACATTCAAAACATAAATATTAGGGTCAGTTATTATTCAACCCCATAGGTTTAATATTTTGTCAAACAAACCCTTATTTGCAATTACAGCTATTAATAATTTTCTATAAGACCTGATCCGGCTGGCACAGGTCTCTGGAGTTATCTTGGCCCTCTCCTCTCATTCAGATCTTCTCCAAGTTGTCTAGGTTCTTTGGACATTTCTTGTGCACTTTGATCTTGAGCTCCTTCCACAAGTTTTCAATTGGGTTACGGTCAGGAGATTGACTAGGCTACTGCAACACAATATTTTCCCTTAAACTAGGCCTTGGTAATCTTGGCCATGTGTTTGGGCTCATTGTCCTTTTGGAAGATGAAATGATAACCCATCTTAACATCCTTGATAGAGGAGCAGAGGTTTTTGGCTAAAATCTCCAAATAGGCTGTGCTATTCATCTTCCCATGGATGCGGACCAGATGGCCAGGCCCCTTCGCTGAGAAGCAGCCCCGCAGGACCTAAAATGCTGTAGCCCCACGCTGCTACCACCATGCTTGACTGTCGGAGTGGTATTCTTGGAGTTGTATGCAGTGCCATCCTGGTTGGCACTGAAGACCTTGATATTGGCCTCATCAGACCAAAGAACCTTGAACCAGACTGCCTCAGAGTCTTCCAAGTGATAATGAGCAAACTTTAGATGGGCCTTGATATGACACTTTGAAAGTAAAGGTACCTTATGGGCTGGTCTGGAATGGATACCATCGCGGTAGAGTAAGTTACTTATGGTATTTATTGAAACCAATGTGCCCACTGCCATGAGATCTTCCTGGAGCTCCCTCCTCGGTGTCCTTGGGTCATTCTTGACCTATTGGACAAGCCTGGACTCGGTAAGAGAGTAAACTTTGAAAGGCTGTCCATGTTGTGGTAGGTTAACAGTAGTTCCATAAGCCTTCCACTTCCGAATGATGCTCCCAACAGTGGAGACAGGTAGGCCCAACACCTTGGAAAGGGTTTTGTACCCCTTAGCAGCCTTGTGACCCTCCATAACTTTGTCACTGATGGCCTTGGACTGCTCCTTAGTGTTTCCCATGTTGACAATGTTTGAGTGCTGTTTACTTGTTTGGGGAGGGGCTTTTATAGCCAGAAAAGGCATGAAAAAACAGATAATTAATCCAGTCACATGAAGCTCATTGTTCTTAATACCAATTACTTCTTAATACTTGAGGGAACCAAATAGAATTATGTTTATGTGAGGTTTTGAAAAATAATTGACCCTCTGGTGAGATTCTTCTTTTGCTGCACTGCATTTTACATATCCAGGACCATCTACGGTCCACATTTCACAATGCTAAGTTAACTCCAAATGGGTAAACCTGCAAAATATACAGGAGGTTGAATACTACTTGGAGGCAGTGTACATTATCAACAATATAGAAGAGAAAATTATTTTAAGGGAGCCTGAGACTAAATTTAAGTAAATCAAGGAGCAGCTAATTGAATCCGGGACAGCCTACAGTCAGACTTGGCTGAATTATGTGTGGACCTTGGTTCCATATAGTGAAAGAAGTAAAGGGAATAAACATTTATTTCAAAATATTAAATGAAGTTGATGCTCCTAGATATTACTTTTTTGATTTGAATAAACAATGCAGTAAAACTAAACAAATACATGGGCTGTATATGTCTGATGGATGTGTCAACCTAACTGAACTGTATGACTTTACCAATGCAAGAAATTTAATGTCTAATACTTTTCAATTAATGACAGCAACCTTTCAGATGGAAGTCAACTGCCTCTCAGGAACATTTATCCATTGAGTTTATGAAACATTTTGGGACTTGGCTGGTCAGGACTGCTAAGGAAGAAGTCTCAAATGAATTTGCTAAGGAAAATCAGCTGCATATTAGCTGTTAAATAACAGTATTGACACTTCTCTAAAAAGAACAAAAATCTAAAATGTTTGTAGAAGTTCTTGTCAAGAGCTTCAAGCACAGCCTTACATTAAATGTTCAACCTGGACAATCTTACTGCGCTCCTGGGTGCTCTATCAACTGAAAATCTCTTCCTGATTAGAGCCTTGATAACAGATCTTTCCTGAAGGTTTAACATGAACTTTGATCTTTTTTCAGTGGATCACCTAAAGGTTGCTCTACCCATGAATGTGTTGTCTATTCAAGGTGGGTGGAGATAGGAGGCCAGCTTCACACTGTGGCTGCTGATGCAGTACAAGGGTGGAGTGGGATTCCAAAACATTTCTCCATGTCTGTGTATCTGTGAAATATCTCATTTGGTGAAGAATGGAAAGATTTCCTAAGGAACTACAAACTGTCTTCAGCACTATGAAAGAGCAATGTCAGATAAAGTTAAAGTGTGAAGATGTTCTCTGTGATTCTGTTAAGGATGTCAGACTTCCTAGCTAGTTAGCTAGGTGTTAGCAGTTATTCTAGGATAGGATGTGTTTGTTACGAAGAACTTATGAGAGTGAAGGTATGACTGCTTGGCAAAGTGGAGGTGGTTGCACTTGTGCCTCACTCTCCTTGTGTCACTGATGAGCTTTTTTGAACACATCATCCTTCCTGTTGAGTGCTGCAGTGCTTCATGTGCTCACAAAGTTAGACTGATAGAGCTAGAGAATTGAGTGTTGACCTTTAGTATTAAGGCTGCTCAAAGTCTGTTATATCATGCTGATGTGGACTGGATGGCACCAATGTGCATTGTTGAGAAGTGCAGGAGGTATGAGATTGTACTTACAGCTGTTCATCATGAGTATTGAAGGGCACCATTCTCATGAGACCTTGAATTTATGTGTCTTAATTTTACATTTACATGTGTCATGTTTGTGTTGTTACCATGTTACTCATTCTTACAGCATTTTAGGTCCTGCTTGTTTAATTTCTTCAGAAAAGCCAAATGATCAGTTTGGCATTCAAGATAAAATAATGTGGCCTTTACATATTTTGAAATAGGTTCTTTCAGACCCCAGTTACTCTAACACCACATGGGGTTTCTGTTTTGTTTTGATTCTATGTTTTTTTCCCAGTCAGAAATAAAACCTCTGGATTTTGTCATGTGTTCATAATATTAATCCTGTGCAATATATTAAATCCCCTACAGATCTGATTGAATTTCAACGTTGATTTTGATGTTTTTGTAATTGATTAAATACAATTTCTATTGAAAATTTTCTTTTATATTTCACAGAAGAATATAAGTTTAATAAAAATTATTTTTCTTTGTTAACCTATGTCTCTTCTGTGATCTCAATTGTGGTATAATAGTTGCCAGAACATAGGACATTAATTTGATTAATTTAATATACTTTAGCATATTGGCTACTTTTTTAATGAAAGTCTTGTTAATTTGTATAATAATGCCAACTAATATTTGCATGAAATGGCCCCTTTACCATGCTTTTCATAACACAATAATTAAAATTCTTCTCTCTTTTCTATTTTGAAGTACTCAAAATGAGCGGGGTCTCTTCCTAAACTGGAGGTATGCAGCCCTGCCTGTCATCTTCTCTCTGCAGTGTCTCCACCAAGCACATTTTGACCTTTTAACCTTTTCTGAAAGTGCTATTGTTTGTATTTTGTTTGGTGTTTTGTGAAGTTTTAAAGTGTGTTGGTGTAGGTTGGAGGAGCTTTGGTACTGATATTCAACTGTGTTGAATTATATTTTAGTACAAGTTCAAAGAAGCCATATTGGTAAGATCCAACAATTACATTTCATTTAGAGGCATGACCTATAGTATATATAACAATCCTAGCCAAGATACATGCAAGCAAATGTAATGACAACGATAACTCAATCTGCAAATTTCGACCACATATCTCTTTCATGATAAATACAGATTAAAGTGGGAATTAAGGTTTTATGTCTCTCCAGTGCCTCCTTTTTGTTATCAACATACACTTGTCACATTCATTGTGCTGACAAATGTGACTTTTTTCTCCGTTTATACTGAATAATATAATAACAGAAAATGTTATTGTATAAACATTAACAGTTGATTGCACACATCTTTGCCAACAGCTGCCTTAACCAAAATTAGTGATATAGAAATAAAATCTTACTAAACACACTATTCTCATGGTTTTGCATGATATATATTTTCAAGAAATGAAAGCCTATATGTTAAATGGTTACATGTATAGATCCATGCTATGAATTATATGATGATGTAAGTATGTTTCTTTTGAATAGAAATTTAGCACAAAAAAAGTTTCAGGTCCATGTCCTCATCACTGTCACATCCCTGTCCCCTCTAATTCTGTGAGCATGGTATTCTTAGGTATAGTCCTTTCATCTGTCCAACAAAACTGAGTTCACACCTTTTGTTGTTTTGCCTGAAGCCCCTTGTTTGAGAGACAGGCAACAGCTGCATGAGATTTGTTCAGATTCTGACCGATCGCAGGATTGTGGTTGTAACAAACCTGTCTATGACTGTCTGACTTTCTCATTGGCAGGCATCCACCACGACCAGCAGCAGCTCTTCTTGAGTCGCTGTTCATGCCCACTGCTCAAGTGATATCATGAAGAGCCTCCAGTACCGGTGCTGAACCAAATTCCAGCCCTCAAGTCTACACTTATTTATTTATAAAAATCACCTCACACAAGGATTCTAATTATACCTTCCATGATTTCACACAGATGTTTCCTTCTTCTTGTCTTTACTTCTGTTGCAATACATGTGTTTAATGTATGATATTGCACTGGGAAGGACTTTTATCTCTGGTTGTCAGTGATGGATGTGATATGTGTGGAGATCAAAATCAGAATTGTTAATCTCACTTCCAGACTCAAAACTATCAAGGTGAAATAACCTCCATCACAATGCATGGGCCTGCATGGATTATGACTATGGACTATGGTTTTATGAACTTCAGTAGTCTTCAGTGAATGCTACATCAAAACTCTGACATCAACTTGTTGGAAGATTGAAATAAACATTAAATTAAGAAATAAATTGTCAAAGCAAAGCAGCTGCTTCTGGGGTAAATGGAACAGGTAATCACACTTGTTTTCTGATTTTGGATATTTCCACCTCTTGATTAATCTTAATTCTTAGTGCTTACCACCTACATATCTAGGAACACAATAGCATTTTCTTTTTCAGATTTTTACCGCACTTTTCTTGGACTTGGACACAGAGGCATTGGCAACTATCCTTGGATATCACAGATTACCAGTCTATCAAAGATTTGGGTAGGGTTCACTTTTACAAGCACCAGGGAATGATCCCCCCCAACAGCCTTCATTCCCTCACACCTAGCCAGTCCTGCATGTGATAATTGCCCTACTTGCCCTAATATTATTATTGTTATGATGATGATGATTTAATAATAATAATAATAATAATAATAATAATAATAATAATAATAATAATAATAATAATAATAATAATAATAATAATATCTTCATCATCATCATCATCATAATCATAATAATCATAATAAATATCAAGGGTTTTAATGGCGACAGTCATAGATACAGGAAAAGTGTGTTTGTTATATTGCTGTACATTGCATTCTGCGTGTCGTTTCAAATCTATATTGTAACTTTCTCTTTTCATGTTTAAGCTCTAGTGTAACCGTAATCTTGTGTAAACTTTTCTATGCTAGTTTAGCCTACTCAACACAAAAACGTATACAAAAATCACCATATTAACAGGTCAAACTTTGTTTCGTGAAAAACGTGTTTACTTTTCAGATATGTGGTGCGAATCAGTTGCTGTTCTTTTTCCATGTATTAATTAATTTTGTCAGTATTTCTATATTGATGTTCTGTGAGATTTCTTATTATATGTGCTATCAAATATTCTCATGTAAGAAGTGTCAGTCTCAGGTTTATGGTAATTTCAATTTAAACCTTTATAGTATCCTTATATCATCATTGTAACTTATTGTTTTACTTATATTAAATATGATAATTTTACATATCACCAGATATTATGTTACTTTGTTATTCACTCTTTTATTCTTGGTATAGTAAAGGGAAAAAAAGAGTACTATTTATTTTGTGATTTTAAGTTAACATGTTATTATGTGGTGTTACACTAGTATGAACTATTTATATAATTATGTTAAACATTATTACATAGTAAATATTTTTTACTGTGGTGTTTTGCAACATAAACAACAAAACAGCATTTTAAGTTGAATTTTAGATAAAAATTTTCTAAGCATAAAGTACAATATCATATGTATATGGGCTCTGATGTCTTCCCAGGCAGAGCACATAAGGGTCATTAGAATATTACAAGCAAAAAAAAAATAAATAAATAAAAAAATAAATAAAAAAAAACAGTATGTATCATGGTAAGTTATCAAAAAGGCTATTAAAATGAGCACATTCTGCACTTTGCTTTGGCACTGATATTTGGCTATTTAAGATTTTAGTATGAGGCCTAAGAGAACCACATATGCTGATATCTGTGGATGTAGTGGATAGACTGTTGTTAAAACTGTCATAAAAGAGTGCCTAGGATAAGTAAAGAAAATGAACGAGTCATCGTGTGCAGGAGAGAGTGAGAGACCAAAAAGGCTGAGGCCTTTAGAGTGAAAATCTATAATCAGTTCAACCACAGCATATTTTGTGTGTTGTATTTGTATATGGTTCCTGGAGCACAGAACAGATTGTATGAATCCTTCTTTCATTTTATATATTTTTATAAAAAAGGAATAAGTCAAAAGTCGTCTTTTGTTCTGCCTGGGAGGAACTTAAACAGATTCTCAGTCTAGATATATGTGGTGTGCTTAAGAAATGTAAAGTGGTCTGCCAATTTCTATAAACATTTCTCTAAAAATATTAATTGTGAAAAAAGAATGTTAAACATGAATTCAGTTGAGGTGAAGCCATGGAGTATGTCTCTCTGTATTTTTATTCATTATTCATATTTTTTTGCAAATTAATTGTAATGCTGACACTATTTTACTATTATCCTTGTTTTTACAATTACACTATAAGTGCACTATATGTACTGTTTCACTGTTTCATCTTTTAGATAAAAAGTGTAAATATAGTCACTAAAAGAATGCTTTGCCATGCATCACTATTAAACCTAAAATATGAGTAGCAGAAATCGTTTCTCTCCATTCTCTGATCCAGACTGCACACTTTCCTTCCAGCAGAGAGATTGCAGCAGTGCCCTTAGCTGCAACAGAAAGCACCCCACACCACTACTCACCCCCCCTCCACACACACACACACACACACACACACACACACACACACACACACACACACACACAC
>JAVSBU010133197.1:0-12886 GCA_033118015.1 Loricariichthys derbyi
TGTGTGTGTGTGTGTGTGTGTGTGTGTGTGTGTGTGTGTGTGTGTGTGTGTGTGTGTGTGTGTGTGTGTGTGACAGGTGAAGCAGGCCTCGCTGCGTGCTCACATTGGCGTCGTGCCCCAGGACACTGTCCTCTTTAATGATAACATCCGGGAGAACATACGCTACGGCCGCATTACCGCCTCTGACCAGGAGGTGGAGAACGCCGCCATCGCTGCCGACATCCACGACCGAATCCTGTCCTTCCCCGATGGTACGTCTAAGCTCACTAACGTACAGCTGGGCAGGACATCGGCGTGATCATTAAAACATGTTTGATGTTCCAGGTTACAGCACCCAGGTGGGCGAAAGAGGCCTCAAACTGAGTGGAGGGGAGAAGCAGAGGGTGGCCATCGCTCGCACCATCCTCAAAGCCCCTCAGATTATCCTGTTAGACGAGGTACGGCCTGAGACTCGGACACGAGACTCAGATTCAGACATGCACATGAGACTCGACTCTGATTCAAACTCTCACATGAGACTCGAATGGGATTCAGACTCACAGACTTGAGACTCAACTCGGATACAGGCCCCGCACACTAGAGACTCGACTCGGATACAGGCCCCGCACACTAGAGACTCGACTTGGGGTACAGGCCCCGCACACTAGAGACTCGACTTGGGGTACAGGCCCCGCACACTAGAGACTCGACTCGGATACAGGCCCCGCACACTAGAGACTCGACTTGGGGTACTAGACTCGACTCAGATTCAGACTCGCACACTAGAGACTCCGATTCAGAGACTAGACTTGACTCAGACTTGCACACTAGAGACTCAGATTCAGACTCACAAACCTGAGACTTGGATTTAGGTTTGCACGCTAGATACTTGACTTGGATACAGGCCCCGCACACTAGAGACTCGACTTGGCTTCAGACTTGGACACTAGACACTCATTCAGGCTAGCGCATGACTCAACACGTATTGAGACTGTCACATTTGAGACTTCACTCAGAAATCGGATACAGACTCGCGTTTGAGACTATACTCGGATTCAGAATCGCACACTAGAGATTCAACTCGGATTCAGACACTAGAGACTCAGACTCGCACACTAGAAACTCGGATTCAGGCTCACGCACTAGACTCGGATTCAGGCTCGGACACAAGACTCGGCTTCAGACTTGCACACTAGACTGATTCAGACTCCACTGGGATTTAGACTCGCACACAACTCGACTTGGATTCAGATACTAGAGACTCGACTCAGACTCGCACACCAGAGACTGGACTCGGCTTCAGACTTGCACATGGCACTGATTCAGACTCGCACATGACTCGACTTTGATTCAGACTTACATACTTGAGACTTGACTTGGATTCAGACTTGCACACTAGAGACTCAGATTCAGATTCTCACGCTTGAGTCTTGACTTGGATTCAAACTTGGATTAAGACTCACACACCAGAGACTCAACTCTGAGTCATACTCTCACACTAGACTTGACTCAGATTCAGACTTGCACACTAGAAACAAATTCAGACTCCCACATTAGCGACTCGATTCGGAGTCAGACTACTTGCACACTAGTCTCGACTCCGACTTGAAAGCTTCAGACTCGCTACTCGGACTCGCACGAGAGACTCTGCACTCAAGAATCGAGTCTTCAATCAAGACCTGATCTGGATTCGAATTCTTCTGACGCAAAAGCTACAGAATTAAGGCTGAACTTGGACATGTGTGGTAGAGACTTGACTCGGACTTGTATCCTACCGACTCACGACTGCACTAGAGACCCAGGACATGATCCAGACTGTACAGATTTACACGTTCGTGTTAGGCTGTACTTTGTTTAACAGGCAGGAGTTTTTGGTTTCATTCTAATCTCAAGGCTCTGTAATCAGCGATACTAATGAACGTGTCTGTGAACAGGCCACGTCTGCACTGGATACCCAGACAGAGCGAAACATTCAGGCCTCGCTGGCTAAAGTCTGCATCAACAGAAGCACTCTTGTGGTGGCTCACAGGTAACTGAGCTCTGCTCCAACTTTCTTGATGGCTGCAAGTTTGGGTTGTTCCTTGTTAAACCAGTGATCGTTTCCTGCCGCAGGCTGTCGACCATTGTCGGAGCGGATCAGATCCTGGTGGTAAGGGACGGACATATTGCAGAGAAAGGGAGGTGAGAATGGGCGGAGTCAAATGTACTGAAGGGGGATTGGGAGCCTTAAAACTGAGTCTGTCCTGATCTTTACAGGCACGAGGAGCTGCTGGCTAAAGGTGGCCTTTATGCAGATATGTGGCTGAAGCAACAACAGCAGGGCTCTGACTTGGACTCGGCCTCCGACACGGAAGCTAAAGACCTACGACCGGAGAAGTTGCAGCCCCCGGCACCACCGGCAGGTCACGGGCATGGCTAGGAGAACGAATATGTCTTTTGAATATGACACTTTTGGCCTTCCGTGAAGCCGCACAAACTGACGCTTCTCATCTTGGTTAGATGAAAACTGTCGTAACGAGATAATCTACATTATTTATTATTATTGTCATTTTTCGGTCTGCACCTGGTTTTGGCTGATCAAAGGTGCGCCAAAATTTGAAAGCGAACGCAGATAGTCATGATTTACGAAAGAAAAGACTTGTTCACCGCTGCCTGCGTCTCACTTCTCACTCTGCTGTTCAGATCCAATCGTCTGATGCGTCATTGATTTTAACATTATTTTATTACATCGATTGGATCGAGGCATATCACTGACATGACAGGCTTGTGTAAAAGTTTTGGCCCTCCGGCTGAGTCGGCGTGTGTGGTCTCTTAATAAGAGTGACACTAAATTGATAAGGGTAATTTTCTCTTTGCTACATTAGACTTTAAATACACTGGAATTGTGAATCCTGAATTTGTATATACGCCACCAAATGTAGGTGAAATAATGAGTAAGCATTGTGTCTGAAAATCAGCTTTTTTTTTCTTCTTTTTTTTTCTTAAGATCCCTACATAACGAATGTGTGCAGTACTACCCCTGCTGGTTCACTCTGGGTACTGCACGACCTCTATATATTTGTAAGAGCGGGTGTGTGTGATAAATAAAGTTTAAGGGTGGGTATGAATGTTTGGGTGTTTGGTTTTTTCTTTTAAAAACTGTTTAAAGAGAAGAAACAAAACCGCTGCTGTCCATTCCTGATCTGAGGTCTTTGTACAGAGCAGGCGTTAAGAATAGTACAAAAGTACAAGACTGAGAACCCAAACAAAAATAAATCGCATTTTATACTATTTGGGTCAAATGGAAGGGAATAAATGTGATTAATTTCCTTGTTTTGGCGAACGATCCTTTCAGTGCTAATATAATAAGCACCAGTAGTATAGCTGTGTAACTTTTCGAGTCTTAAAAAGCCGTTGGGGCCGATCCCGAATCGCTACGTGCTCCCTGTGCTAGTGCACTTCGCGATGGCCCTTTCCTTCACTACCTAGTGCGCTCTCTTAACCAAACGAGTCGGATCGGGATTCTGTCTCTGTTGAGGAAGAAGCGCATCAAAATCGGCGCGTAGCTGCCTGGTTTCCGGGGTGTCTCGAGCTTGTCGTCGATTTCCGCGGCTCAAAATGGACTTTGGGGATTTGTTCGACGAGCGAACGTTTTCTTTCTCCGACTTTCAGGAGTTTACGGTTTGTATTTGTTCCGATTTTGATCGAAATGAACGTGATGCGAATGAGACGCCCACTAGCTGCTAGCATAGCCTAGCCTAGCCTAGCCTAGCCTACATAGCCCTGGCAGCCATTGTTGTTGAGCTGTTGTAATGTTACGACTTTAATCGCCTAAATAGTAGGAAAACATGTTAATTTGCACTATTTACGTTGTTCTGGTTGTTTAGTGTAAGAAACGAACCGAGGCCTGAAAACAGGCTCCGTCCTAAATACTAGAGCACTTTATTACGTAGTAGTGTTGTAGTCAACACCGCACTATAATATTCGAGCCCAAGACCTTTAACCTTACTGAGACAAGACCAAGTCATTTAGGGGTCGAGACCGTGACAAGACCGAGTGACGTCGAGACCAAGATTACAAATAAGAAGCCTTAGACATCAACACTGCCTGTGCCCAGACCAGTACCAAACAAAAAAAAATAAGCCAGGACTAAATAGCCCATATACTAAAATTAATCAACAATAAAAATTCAAATAAATAAATTTATTATGCATTTTTAGAACAATGCATTATTAACAGAACTTCAAAAAAAGCTGCCTAACAGGACTGCACAGGTAACAAGAAAATCAAAACGTTACCACAGGGTCTGTACAATGAAATAAACAAACAAATACATGTAGTGGTTACATAGTCAAGTATTTTTCTACCATAGCTTCAAAAAAACAATTCAGTGTGCAAACTCCAGGACTAAACCAAGAGCGGACTAAAACTCACATCTTCTAAAACAATAATTGTGCATGAACAACGCACAAAATGTGCACATATGCTAAACTTCAAAAACAAAAGTACCAAAGCTTACCAGCAATCAAATATTATTTACTAGATAATGGCTGTAATTGCACGTGTGTGCGCCACAAAGTGCTCTATGAAGCAAATATACAATGTTAAAAGAATGGATTGGTAGGATTTTAGGAATATGATGAGATGCTGTGCCCCAGACATGAATGGTGAGGTCTCATTATGTTGCTTTGACTAAAGACCCTCTCAACTGGGGAAGCAGGGACAGACAACACTTTCAGTGCCAAACTATATAGTAATGGAAATCTGGTTTGGTTTGGCACCCAGAAGCTAAGCGGAGTTTCAATACATTCTTAGATAGCATCAAAGTATTTGCTTATCTGTGATGCTTTGCTGGTATCCTGGCCAGCTGTTCGTTTTTTGTGTTTTATAGCGGCAAAGAAGTCATGGCAATTTGAGAGGTGGCGAATCTGAATCTGTGCCGCACACATCTGTAACCTGCTGGTTGAGGTCTCCAGTTCTGTCACCAACATCTCTAAAACACAAACACAAAATCAGTTAAACTTGTATCAAACAACTAATGAATTTCATTTTTTTTTTACTTGCCTGTCAATGACTTCTTCAGATCTTCTCTAAACTTCTTCAACGATGTTGAGCTTCCACCATTCGTAACATCCAGATCAACCCAGCTAAGTCCAAATTGAGGATCGAGCATTGTAGACACAATGTACACATTGTTGTTGAATGGTTGCTGCTCCTCTTTAATCTCTTTGGCCATATTTGTTTTTGAAAAGATTCCAGAGAATCTTGTCATCAAAGACTGTCTGAGGGTCTTTATTAATGGTCGACACTGAATTTTTGTGCCATTTTTACAAGGTGTGAGTTTAGGTCCAGGACAGTTGGTACCACCGTACTAATGGTAACAGATTTTTCTCACTCTGTTAAATCTGTTGCCTCTGAAAATGGTGAGAGCACTGCAGTTAGTTTGTTTAGTTGGTTCCATTCACGAACACTAACCACCAGCTCTTCATAATGTTCAACGCACATTTCAGTCAGGGCTTTGTGGTCCAAAGCTGTAACAGCCTGAACTTGTTTGAAAGTACTGTTCCATCGTGTGTTGTTAGCAGCAGGAATGGTCTTGGTGGTGCCAAAAGTGGTCTCAAAGTCCTCTTTAAATTGTGTACTGCTGTGTAGGAGTGTAGTGAGGCATGATGTTTTAGCAATGGATCGACTGATGACTTTTACCTCCTTCATGCCGTCATTTATTACTAATTGCAGAGAATGAGCAAAGCAGGACAGACGTTCACCTGACAAAGGTAGGTATGACTTTTCCATTTCCTTTATGTCGTCTCTCAACTGCCCATCATCGTCCTCACTTTCTTCCTGAGTCACCTGTGGCATCGACACTTTAAATGCACGTTTCATATTAGCTGCATTGTCTGAGGCAATTCTCTCCCCACTGAAATGTCTACAGGCTCGCAGCAACGAGTCAAGTACATAAGTTTGGTCAGATGATTTGTAGCACACGTGTAGTTACAGCTAGAAATGATCGCAGCCTGTGATCAGTCCATAAATCAGTGGTCAGAGAGACAGACAATTGCCCCTTAAGTTTTTCAAAAATGTGTCCTTTAACTTTTTTTACAAGTTGTGGTATCATTTTATCTGTAATGGTTCCTCTCGATACTGGTACGTACTTACTGTCCATTACATTTAAAAAGTGCCTAAAATGTTTATTTTCCACAACTGACAGGGGCAGATTACAGCCTATTATCAGGTCCTCGATTACTCCATTATTGATAGCTTGCTGCCTTGGGGAACTTGAATGGTAGGTTTGTGGCTTTTGTGAGAAGGACAAAATGCTCTGCTGTGGGGAATCTTGAGTCTGTTGTCCTTCCTTGTATTCCAGGAAAAACAGAAGAACTGAATGAGATATTTGATTGTAGAAAACAAACTATCTAAAAATCTGATTAAAATATACAGTGAGTATAGAAAAATAACTAAGATTGACAAATCAAAGACAATAATAATCATGAACAGTTATAATAATAATGTGAACAGTTAGTTACATTAATTTAGTTGTCTCACACCAGCACAAATTACATTTATTGTGTAATACAAATTGTAATTGTAACAGTATCATGGATTAGAAACTTTCTTTATGCCAATGGCAATTTGGTAAGAACAAATAACATTTACCTCTTATACATTTGTGTTTGTGTTAACCTTTACCATGAATGTATAAAAAATCTTTGTACATCATCATTCATGGTGTTTACCCGGACCGTGGAGACAGTAAACAAGATTTCGTCTTTGCCTGAAATAGTGTTGCTAAATACTGCAAACCCACCCAACTGCAAATTTTCGTATCTGATATATTAAGATTACTGATCCCACCATGTCTGAAATTGTGTCATTTATAATGCCACATATGAGCCAGGATTAGTTTCCCTCGACAGAAGCTGCAATGCGCTAGCAATGGCAAAATACCCTTGGAAGCTTTAGCACTTTTATGGGATGAGTCAGCTTAGATTAGTTTACCTGTCTCTGAGTTTTCGCTCGAGGTGGCGATAGAAGTTGGATGTAGTCCCGGAAACTTCGGTCAGCTGAAGTCCACAAAATTTGCATGAAGCTCTGTGCTTTTTCTTGCCGCTACTTTTGCAGAGGAACTCATTATGATTATTGAATCCAAACTTTATGAACAATGAAGTGGCAGACATACTGGCAGCCGGTGTAGCCAGTAGTGTTGATTTTGTGTGTGTGTGTGGGGGGGGGGTGGGGGGGGGCTGTGATTAAAAATACTCTTCATTTATTGGTTGTATGTAAAGTCACTCATACAGGGCTCAAACAATGTTGTGCAGAGGCGAGACCAAGAAAGATGGTCCCGAGACCATGACAAAGCCGAGTAAACAGGAAGCAGAGATAGTGACAAGACCGAGTAAAAATACACTAGAATCCAAGACCTTGAAAAAGCGGTCTCTAGACCAAGACCGATCTCAAGTACTACAAGACTATTACGTAGTACGCTAGAACAGTATAGATTTAAATAGCGTTAAGAATACTAGCATATATAGGGAGAACTCTGTAGTACACTAGAACAGTATGGAATTAAATAGAGTTAGCTAGTGTGCTGTATGCTATGTATTATAAACTGCTACCATCTGAACCTTAAGAGCTCAAATTCAAATGTGTTTTGTTGTTTTATTTAGTTTGTCCCAGGGCATCAGAAGCTTTCTGAGCGTGTCAGGAAGCGTTTGTACTATGGCCTGGACCAAGATCTTCCACTCGATGCCCTGTCCTGTCCTGTTACTGGTGAGTTTAGGTCAACTCTGGTCTGTGGCGGTTCTTTGAGTGTGGCATGTAGTTCCTGGTGTAAGTCCAGGTGGCAGTGGTATGTCCCGCCTCACCAGAGGCTCTCGCGCTTTAGCGTTCTCAGGGTCCATCCAATAGATGGCTAAGAGAGTACTAGCAATCAGCGAATGTGCTAAGGGCTAACGGCAGGCTAAATGCTAATGTGCTAGCAAAAAGCTAGGGGCTAACAGGCAGCTATGTATTAACCAGCAGCTAAATGCTAAGGACACTTTAAGAACTAACAATAGGCTAAATGCTGACAGTGTGTTAAGAAGATGCTAAGTGAAATTTGTGGGTTAAGGACCCAACATTGGCAGCTTGGCAGAGGTGGGGTAGTCCAGCATCTTAACCACTAGGCTACCACAGTCCCATGATGTGCTAAAGGCTAACAGGGAGCTAAGCACTAACGAACAGAAAAAGCTATGTGTTAACGAGTAGCCAAGGGCTAACATGGAACTAAATACATATTAGCAAGCAGAAATCAGCTAAGTGTTAACAAGAAGCTAAATGTGCTAAAAACTAACAAGTAGACAGGGCTAACAAGGAGCTAAGTACTAACTGAGCTGAAGGCTGAGGGCTAATGTGGGCTAAAGGCTAACGATGAGCTATCGGGCCCAAGTGCTAACGATCTGCTGAGGTTTGGGAAATTGCAATGCATGGTGGGAGACTTTTGTAAAAGCAGTTAGGTTTACGGTGCATTATCGGTAATGTAGTGTGCTGTCCAGAGAAGTGAGTTCATACAGTGCTAGAAAATAGTAGTGTAGTGTTAGGGAGCGATTTGGGACGCAGCCCTTAAACGCCTCTGCCTGTTTCCTTGTTAGATATCGCTGTGGAACTGCTGCAGAAATCAGCGCCAAGCCCCATTCGCAAGCTCCACAAGAAGTACGCCGCACACGTGGCCAGGTGAGTCGGCTCGCCCCGGTATCTGTATGAGCCTGTAGCCATAGCTCTGCCCATCCTTTCGTAACGGCTTTGTTTCCTTTGCCGTTGCAGGGAGGCGTGTATTTCTCCCTGCGCCATGATGCTGGCTCTGGTTTACATAGAAAGACTCCGACACAGAAACCCGGAATACCTGCAGCAGATCTCCTCCTCCGACCTCTTCCTCATCTCCATGGTGATTCCATAGGCGTTAGGTGGAGAGCCAATCAGGATGCGGGGCTGGCTCTGATCAGGTTTGTGTTTGCTGTTTTAGATGGTGGCCAGCAAGTATCTGTACGACGAAGGCGAGGAGGAGGAGGTGTTCAATGACGAGTGGGGCGCGGCCGGCAGGCTGGACGTCCAAACCGTCAACACTCTGGAGCTCAACTTCCTCGATGCTATCGTAAGCTGCTTGTTTTGCTTCCGTAGCCTGTTCACACGTTCCTCTTGATTTTACGCGTGTTTTACGGAGCCTCTACGTGCTTCTCTCTCAGGACTGGAGCCTGTTCGCTGAACCCGGCGAGTTCTTCGACGTCCTCAGCCGACTTGAGAGAAGGTGAGTGGGGTTTTATAAGCATTCTCAGTTACACGGTTCCAGACCGGTTCAGTGTTGTGCTCTGCTGTAGGACTCGTTTTGTTCCAGATCGTCCCTTATAACCTGAATGTAAGTTTGGAAGAGACCTCGCACATGCAGGACAATCAGCCCGCTGTCAGGTTTCTTTCTAAAGCAACTTTACAAATCCAGAATCGAGCAAGCCTAGGGTGACAGTGGCAAGGGAAAACGTTATAAGGAAGAAATCTTGAGAGGACCAAAACTCAAAAAGCGACCTTATAAACCCAAACCTTATATTATGTAAGAATGTAACCAAGTTATCTAATGAATACATTTATAGTATTAGTTTAAACAAACAGAAGTTAAATGAATATTAACTGAAAACATAGTAATTAAAATGTAATGTATAGACTAATAATATAAAAGTATATTTAAATAAAAATGTTTACTACAACACGTGGAAAAATCAGCGTTATTTAGTCTGATAAGCGGAGTTGCTGTAGGGTCCCGTGTCCTCGGAGTGAAAGTGGTCCATGTATCATTAGCCTTATCGTCAAACTCATTTATAGGAGAAACATTGCAATTAAGTTAAAAAAAAAAACAAGCTGTAGCTTTTTTTTAACGAGCACATCATCAAACTATAAGGCAGTTAACCTGCATATGCGAGGTCCCTTCTTGAAAAGGAGCCAAAGACTACCCTCTGCTGTGTCTGGTCCTCAGCATCGCAGAGCGACAGGGGCTGAAGCGTGGCTGGTACACCTACACCGACCTGTGTGTGCTGCTGGAGCAGGCCCACTGGCAGCAGACCCTCTCTGCCATTTCCCAGCACTTCACCAAGGTGAGGACCCATTCACAGCCCCCTACATTTGTTTAGTTACCTGCTAATCGGTCACCTTCAAACCTCCCACCCTCTCCACAGGTGGCCTGCATGCTGGGCCTCCTGTACCTGACGGGCGTGGCCGGTCTCGTCGCCTCCTCCGCGGCACTCCACCACCTCCCTCGCGCCGGCTCCCCTACCGATCTCACCTCCTTCCGCCCACGCTGCTGCATCCTCACCAACGACACCGGGGCACCTCCTCACCCTGAGCGCTCGGACTCCACCCTGACCCTGTGGACCTCGCTCCTCTCCGCGCTCGTCCCTCAGCAGTGCGGCACTCGAAACGACAGCTCGCCCTGGCTCCCGTCTCATGCTCTGATCGGACCGCTGGCCGCCTTTCAGAGACACGCCTGTGCCCAGCAGGCTGTGGTGCCTTATGGGAAAGCGCCGACACTCCTCATACCGACCTAGATCGAGCCAGCGGGATGATGAATTTGCTGCTTTTGTACGCTTAGGCCTGCATCTGGTGGGAGGGGCACATTTTTGGGGGGCTATGTTCGGGATGACCAGGGGTTGTACTGGGTTTGGGGCTGGGACTAATACATTAATGTTTTATTTTTTTATAAGCACTTCTAATTAACCCCACCCTAAATGCACTTGTGTTGCCAGATAATGTAGGATTACCCCACAGCAGGTCCGGTATGAATTACTAAGGTCCAGGAAGTGCGTTGGGTTCTTAGTGTTCTGTGTGGAGTTTGCATGTTCTCCCCATATCTGCGAGTTTCTTCCAGACGTATCAGCTCAGTCTGCGTCTCTATTCTTCAATGGACTGGCGTCCGGTTCAAGGCTGGTTCCGACCCTGAATTGAATTAAGCAGGTGTAGAAAGTGACCAGACAAGTGAATGAATGGCAAAGGGAGGGGCTCGACCCTGTTGCCACAGCGACCTCTACTGGCCCTATGATGGATGCTGGGTGGGTTTACTCTTGCTCATCTCGTGTGTAGTTCTTTTATGTTGGGCTCAGACTCTGCATCACGTTCTTCCTCCTTCGCACTTTTGCTTTTTTATATCAGATGTTTGTAAAGGAATTATATCACATGAACTGACTGGACGGGATCAGGTTTGTTTAGATCCATTTGGACTCGCTTTGTTTGTGGGTGATGGATGAGAGAAAGTTACAAAGATTGCATTCTGCTGTGTTTGGGTTTCAACACTTAAATAAAGGGTTCCAGACTGAGCACAAGTGTCATATGTGGTTCTGGTGATAATTTCATCTGGCAATGACATGTTTCAGACAGATGTGATGCACCGAATGTCATAAAATAATCATGTTTCAGTAACAGGTTTTGGACAGAGGGGACACCGAAGGTCATAAAATAATCATGTTTCAGTAACAAGTTTTGGACAGAGGGGACACCGAAGGTCATAAAATAATCATGTTTCAGTAACAGGTTTTGGACAGAGGGGACACCGAAGGTCGATTAAAATAATCATGTTTCAGTAACACGTTTTGGACAGAGGGGACACCGAAGGTCGATTAAAATAATCATTTTTCAGTAACAAGTTTTGGACAGAGGAGGCACTGAAGGTCATAAAATAATAATTTTTCAGTAACAAGTTTTGGACAGAGGGGGCACCGAAGGTCATAAAATAATAATTTTTCAGTAACAAGTTTGGGACAGAGGGGGCACCGAAGGTCATAAAATAATCATGTTTCAGTAACAGGTTTTGGACAGAGTGGACACGAAGGTCGATTAAAATAATCATGTTTCAGTAACAAGTTTTGGACAGAGGGGGCACCAAAGGCCAATTAAAATAATCATGTTTCAGTAACAGGTTTTGGACAGAGGGGGCACCAAAGGTCAATTAATTAAAATAATCATGTTTCAGTAACAAGTTTTGGACAGAGGGGGCACCGAAGGTCATAAAATAATCATGTTTCAGTAACAAGTTTTGGACAGAGGGGGTACTGAAGCTACTGTTTTAAAGACAGGTTTTGCTTCTTAATCACTTCATTATCTTTGGTAATTAATTGAAGTTGCGTGTGTAATCACACCCTGGAGAATTGATAATGCCTGTATGTCTGACAATAATAAAAGGTTTCCTATTCAGCTGTGAGGGGTGAGTTTCAGGGGCTAAATCTGGACTGGACCTCAGCTAGGGGTGTGTTGCAAATCTGTCCTGATCGGCTTCATGCTGAGCCTCCAGAGCTCGAGATGGAGAGCCTGGCGACACTATGGGATCCGCGGTCAATTTGGGACACGCCCCATACAGCATGGCAAAGCCGTAAGACCAAAAATAGATGACCTAATGTTTCAGTATCTCTCTCTCACGCGCGCACACATACACACACACACACACACAGGATGGATTCCCTTAAGCAGGTAAGAATCAAATAAAAATCTGTAGTGTGTGTAAGGAGAGGTGTGTGGGTTTGGGACGCAGCCCGTCCCTCGTCCTAACCATGTGCTTTCTAACAGGAGGATAATCCTGACGGACACATCGTCACTAATACAGGTACGCCTCTTAAATCCAATGATCAGCACACACACACACACACACACACAGATTATCTCATTATTAGCTTTACTGCTGTTGTTTAAAATGTGCATGTTACTGTAAATGCAGTGGATGCTGAGTAATATCCCTTTACATTTTTCACTTTTTGTTTCATAGAAACCATTTGCTAAAATCAAAAAAAGTTTTTTCTCATTATTTTTTTTCTCATTAATGTACAATCAGCTCCCCATCTTAACAGAAAAAAAACAGACGTAGAATTTTTTGTAAATTTATTAAAAAAGAAAAACTGAAATATCACATGGTCATAAGTATTCA
>JAVSBU010133410.1:0-12885 GCA_033118015.1 Loricariichthys derbyi
TTTATCAAGATCTACAATACAGAGTTACATTCACAAACCCCACTTACAACGTTACTGTGATAAAAAGAAGACTTATGGTAGAACCACCCACAGAAGCTCCACCCACTTCTCTGGGATCAGAACCATCTGGGATGGACCATCACCCAGTGGGAATGGGGAGTTTTTTTTTTCCCACTAGCCCTAAATTGACCCAGTACCAACGTTTTTTGGAACATACTGCCAGCCTGAAATGCAGGAGTGGCATTTTACATATCGTCTCAACTTTTTCTCATTTGAGGTTGTACATCTGACAGAGGTGGTACACACTGACTTTGTGTGTGTGTGTGTGTGTGTGTGTGTGTGTGTGTGTGTGTGTGTGTGTGTGTGTGTGTAGCCTCCCCGAGGTGCCAGCGCTGGTCGATGTACCGTGTGTGTCGGCTCAGCTGGATGACTCGTTGGCGAGTGTGGTGCAGGAGCGAGTGGTGCGTCATGGCTGTGTGTCGTCACACCCTCCAGTACAGATTGATGAGCTGATCGAGAGACCAGGGGGTGTAATGGTTCGCTGGAGCAAGGTCCTACACACACACACACACACACACACACACACACACACACTCGCTCTCTCTCTCTCTCTCTCTCCCTCTCTCTCTCAAACAGACACACACACACACTCTCTCTCTCTCTCTCTCTCTCTCTCTCTCTCTCTCAAACAGACACACACACACACTTACCTTTAGCATTTACACACCACGTTAAACATCACTGAGATCGTGTGTGCGCGCGTGTGTGTGTAGGTGGATGAAGACTTCCTCACTCAGGAGTACAGGCTGCAGTACAGTCGCAGTAGCTCCGCCCACTATGATGACGCCTACATAGGAAGTGACTGTGAGTTCCTGCTCCTGCACCTGGATCCTCACACTGACTACATGTTCCGGGTGTGTGCCCGTGGGGAGGGGCGAACCGAGTGGAGCCCGTGGAGTGTCCCACAAACCGGGTACACCACGCTCACGCCACACGGTGCGCGTACACACACACACATCGCAGGATGAGTAGAATGTATTGTTAGTGTAAGTGCATTTGCACTTCGTAATCATGTTTGACGTGACCTCTCGCCGTGTGTGTGTGTGTGTGTGTGTGTGTGTGTGTGTGTGTGTGTGTGTGTAGAGTGGAGTGCAGGTGTGGATGGCTACATCCTGAGCAGTAGGAAGAACACAATGCTACGAAATGACCAGTCATTATCGGGCTCAGTATCGGTGCTGTACTCCAACTCTCCCACCTTCTTCTGTGGCCAGACCCTCACCTTCAAGTATGATCTGCTCCTCCACCCACCCGTGCCTTTTCTTATTTGTCTCTCCTCTTACCCATTTCCTCCCACCTGTTCCTCCTCTTACTTGTCTATTTTAACTAAATCTATTATCTGTCCCCCCTGTAACCCCTCCCACCTGTCTTACCTCTTCCTTCTCTATTCTGTGTTCATCACATTAAAGAAATACAGCATTCTCGATGTAAAGTGCTCTAGCTCTAACTTTGGCGTGTGTGTGTGTGTGTGTGTGTGTGTGCGTAGGATTATAGCAGTCGGACAAATGGACAAGCGTGACAGTTTGGGAGTGTGTGCAGATAAATGCAGCGATTCAGAGTCACTGCAGCGAGATCAGTCTGTCTGCATCTCCACTAATGGTACGGCCTGTTCCATAAGTATTGGCACCTAAAAAATGAAGGATAAAAGCTGTTCCTCTGTACTGAGGGCTTTTTGAGGTCGAGACCCTCACTTGTGGAACCTCTCAGGCATGATGACTTGTTGGGCCTGCAGGAGAGGATACCAGACAGGGATGAACCGGTGTCCTGTTGGGGTCACCCGTACATGAGGGCTCTCTGTTCTCATGGTTCATCTATAGACCCTGCGACCCTGACTGGGAATAACAGCAGTAAAATGTGAAAAAATCTTACTGAAATTTTTCCTCACAGGTGCCGTCTTTGTAAACGGAAAAGAAATGACCAATCAGCTCCCGGCCGTCACCATGGGCTCGTCTATCACCTTTGATATGGAGGTGGTGACTATCCTCCCCTCCAACAACAACAATCCCAGTGACACGAGTGGCTTCAAGCTGAGGGTCACCATCGGCTCAGGGAACAGGGAGGTGGTTTTTGATTGGCTTCTGGATCAGGTGGTGGACTCACTGTTTTTTGGCTGTTCTTTCGTGCACCCCGGCTGGAAAGTTCTGGTTTTCTGATGTTACGTCTTGTTTTTGTGCTTCATTTATTTGTTTTATCTTAACGTCAAAGCTGTTTACATTGTGCCATTTAGCAGCAGGCTTTAATTTAGACATTTCATATCCTCTTCATAGAAAGCACACTAGTTATTTGGTTAGTTAGTTAGTTGGTTGGTTGGTTGGTTGGATGGCCAACAGTTAGTTAAGTCATGGTCACATCAGAAAAAAGTGGGTGTGGCCAGGGTGAAACTGGGAGGTTTATAGACAGAACTTGTCCTACATTCAACATTTTTAGCTGGAGAGAGAAAATAAGAAGGCAAACTTAGGAAAATGGCTTTGAAGTGTTCACTGCTTTTTTCTGGAGAAAGATCTTGTGTGTACTGAATTATTAGGTTGTGATGTACAATCAATTTACAAGTCGCCTTAGAAACCATAGAATCTGTCTTTTGCTTGCATAGTCGCTATTAAGCAGCTTTTGTCATGACTCTTCTCTGAGGCTTCGCCGTAGGATCGTACGTGGTTTGTACGTGGCGTTCACTAACATACGATGCAGCTTCTTTGATAAAGGCGGAGCTTTGTGATGTTAAATTTAATAATTGGCTAAGAAACAAACTCAAGTTATTTAACTTGGTATCGTTTCCTGTGTTTACCTTTTACATGGCAACAATGTAGCTTTGTCATCAAAGCAGAGCTTCTGGACGTCGTGATTTTATTTGTAAAATGATGACAGCTGGAAGGTTTAAGCTTTAGTTTGACAATGTTGGTAGACACAAATAATAACGGTAAAAAAAAAAAAGATTAGGCAGTAAATCAAGCAGTTAAATTGTTTTTTGTTTTTGCTGGATAAGGTAGGAGAGAAAAGGCTAACGAGAAACCCACGCTGTAACGACCCACCATCTTGGATTTAATTGGCATTTTATTAGGTTAAATGGATATCATATTTATAAAGGGTCAGCTACACTGATTTATCTGGAGCGTAAATGTTTCACTCACATTTGTTGCAAAAATAAGAAAAAAAACCACAGATCTAGAATAGCACTATAAATATAATCACTGGCTGATTATAAAAACGAAGCCTTCGTACGGTTTGACCCGTCAGTGTAACAGTTAAACCAGAGACAGATTTTGATGGGAATTTGTTTCAAAATCCCTAAAGAGAGACTCAGTTTATTATCAACTGCTAAATAAACATTAATGGTTTTTGACGTATCAAGAAACTTCACCGTTGGGTAACAGCTAATAATCTTGGACTTAACTCACATTTTAACAAAATAGTTAGAAAAAGTCTTTGTGAAGGTACAGAGACAAAATGAGACAGACATAAGAATAAATTTAACTTGCTATTCAAGACTTTCAGCTAAATAAAGCCTTTGTGACCGTGAAAACAAGATTTATTGGTAAAATACTAAAAACACAGATTACAGTGCAAATGCAGTTGGGATGACTTGTTACCTTTAGAGAATTATCACTTTAGCTGGTGATTAAATGCTTTACCAAGATAAAGTCTTTGTAAGAAGGTTTGATGTGGACAGAAACCAGAACCATTTGTTAGGAATAGTAGAACATAGAACATTTTACTGTTGTTAAATTCTTTCACTTTGAGGTGTCGCCATAGTGAATCATCATCATCCATCTCACTCTGTCCACGGATTTTATTAGATAATGATTTAGCAGAGCTTCGTTAAGATTTTACTCTGATTTGCTGCTTAATTGTTAATCCAGTTAGCATAGAATTTTAACAGAATCTTTGTGGTTATGAAATTTAGATGGACAAAGTTTCTGTAACAGGCCAGCAAAGGAGGAAATTATTTATTGGGTATAGAAACATTTTCCTCAGATCTGTTAAACTATTTAAAAAAATAATCGGTACAACTTAGAATTATACTCTAAATACATTTATCAGCTGCTAAATGTATCTTTTTCTGAAACTTCAGTCACAACCCTCAATATTGGATCTTTTGTAAAATTTTGACTTCACATAGGAGTAATAATTTAGCTTGCAGTTTTACTTTTAGCTAAATAAAGTGTTTTAAAGGTGCAGTGACTGTGGAAACAAGGCTTTGTAAAAGTGTAATGTTGACAGAAACGTTGAAAATAATATTTTATTCAAATCTATTTATAGATTCCTTAAAATGGCAGAATTTCTGTTGTAAATATACTTAATCTTGACAGCTGACTGAATCCTTATTTAGCTCGATAAAGTCTTTGTAAAAGTGCAATGGCGATGGAAACCAGATCGATTCATTGGGAATGTTAATATTTTACTCAGATTTGTTACCAAATTACTGATAAAGACTCTTGAGGAAACTGTGCAGAAAATCCAGACATTGTTCTCTGAATGTGTTTTGTAAGGGAATAAATTACAACGCTACGTAATATTGTCCTTTTTAAAATAAAGACTCTCACCATCCAACTCACCAATACAGTATTGAACAGTGTAAATGAAAAAGGGATAAATCTTTTATAAAACAGAGCAAATAAATAAATACGATATAAGGCTAAAGGTACTTACAGCCATGTAAAAAAGGATGAGAGGAAGTGATGTGTAGCTCTGCTTATCAAACTGTGACGGTTCAGTGAATTATTTTGTACCTCATTATTGTCTGTACCTGTAAGAACACGGCTGATTATTAAACGAGTTTGTTACACCTGTGTGTTGTGAGGTATTTAAGCACTATTGGGCTCTACTCCAAAAAAAGCCCTATATCATTATCACATTATCCTTCATTTAACTGTCTAATTAAATCTGACTAAAACATTATTCCAAATGAAACCTTATTTGCTGCCTTGTTGAACATTCTGATTTACCTGGCAGGCTGTTCCAAACTAAACCTCAGGTGCTGCCTGAGTGAACACTAGAGGGCACCACTGTCAACTGAATCAAGCTTTAATCTAAGCAGGTGTTTAAATCTAATCACCTTACTGAGTGAGATGGGGAAACTCTAACATACCTGCCAGGCTGGGCTTCAGATCAAGGCTTCACTCAATCAGGCTCTGTCTACTGATCAGGACAGGACAGGACAGGCCTATGAAATCAAAGCTTAATGTAATAAGATACTGAGATCTATAGGACGGGTCTAACAGGCTGTGTCCCAAATATTATAACATTTATTAAAGCCTGATTAATAAACTAGTTTTTTTTGTTTGTTTTACATGCACGACTAAAGTATGTGGACACCTGTTTTCTGGAAGGTGTAGATCTGTCCAAGTGTCAAGAACATTTCTGATCTGCTCTGGAGTCCAAAGGTGGTGCTTTAGACCATTCCACTTTAGGCTTGGTTATGGAAACCTGACATTGCTTCAGAGTTTGTAGTTCTTCATGATTGAACCGAAGAATGTCAAGTGACCGCAAATATATTTTTTTAATTAATAGTTAACAGCTAAAAATATTAAAATCAAGTGATTAAATTCTTAATATCAGTCAAAATACTGCATGAGACAAAATCCAGTTCAACTAGCTAAAATGAGCTAACCTGATTTTGTCCCATTTATTATGAATTTGTGTTTAAAGCAGCAAATGTTCCACTGGCCTTTCTGTCCCAAATCACACACCAAATAATGCAAGATACTAAAAAACATCTAAAAATATAAACCTTCTAACAAAGGGTTTGGGTTTAAACCTCTTTTCTACGTGAAGGCCTGGAACAATAAGAGTAAACAAATAAAAGTAAACATTTTAATAACTTATCAGACCTCTAATCAGTGTTTCTTAGGTAAAATACAAACATTGGGCTGCGAGACAGAGGCTAAGCTAATGCTAACATAGATCGTCAACACTGAAAACACTTTAAAAAAAGCTTTAAAAAAATAATTGTTAAATATAGTTATTTAAATTTTCTGTATGAAAACCTGGAAAAATAACTTGTTTAATAACTTACCTCAGATCTTCTGCTTTATACATCTGAGATAAATAAAAAAAATAATTTAATATGCTAACTAGCACAATATAAAACAATTATAAGCAAATAATATAATACAAACCTAACCAATTTGATTTAAAAATAAGTAATGTGTTTGATAGCAATTTTATTTTAGAACTATTAAGGTGCCTTATCAACCTATATTTAGTTTAATAAATATTTACATATTTATTACATTTGCTTTCTGAGTGATGGACGACAGTCCAATAAATCTGTACACAAAGGAAACACAAAGTCATAAATGAAGGAAAAACTCTTTATTTTAAATAGAAAAACCACCAAATGGCAGCTTTATCGCTTTATAGTTTCTCTCTCTATAGCACAAAATCACAAACATTTGAGCTAAAGTCACAGAAAAAAAAAAAACTAAATAAAATAAAAGAAAAATCAGAGTGAAAAACCTTTGGCATGTAAACGCAACTCCATCCAGTCATTAAACAGAACTGCATCATGTTGCTCGTTCCACAGGTACAATCGCAATCAATTCTACGATATTTTTTCAACGTAATTACGGGATCTTCAGAACGCTGTGCGCTGCCGATACGTTATTACGATGTCATTTGTTAGCGATAACTAAAATTAAAGAGCTGCCTTGTGACTCTATCTGTACCGGAGCATCAGCTCATCCCAGCCAGCAGGTGGCACCGTCCCACATGGAATTCCGAAGAGTTGTACGCTCAGTATTGCAATATATCGTGAAACAAATCACGCTGCTTTGTATTAAAAACTGCATTATTGTTAAAGCAATGAAAACACAGATGTGTGAAAAACAATTTTTAGCAAAATTAAAATGCTAACAAAAATTGTGCTTTTAAACTAAGCACCAAATATCAGCATCATAGAGGAGCACAAAAATCTAAATCTTGCGTCAGTATTTCATAGAATTTTGAAATACACCAAATTACATGAGACAACCTCAGTAATATTTAAAAAGCTAGCTAAAGTTTGAACCTAGCTAGCAGCACTTAAAATAACGTCTAGCGTACAGCTAGCACTAGTCTATAATTGCATCAGGAGGGGTTCCAACATTTTAAACTTTATGCATTTCCTCGCTTACTTTTGATATTGATTTGGTATTGATAATTAAACAGCAAAACGCGTTTTGCTCCTACATGCTGTATTTCACCATAATATTTAACGAACATTTTAACATAAAACATTGTCTGGGTTTATATTTAAATTTTATGATTTAAGACTGCAAGTTTGATAATGTTTCATTAACGCATTACAGACCGAGCGATCATGCACTAGCTGAACGTAAAGCAGTTCTCCAGCCTAACGCCAACCTAAAGCAAGATCAGTGCTACCTCGTTATGAGATCGCTATCGTATCAAGGGTTAATCTGATTGATTTGTCCTTGCATCTGAAAGAAAATGTTACCAAAATGTCCAATAAAAAAATCGTACTAAAGTTTGTGAGACAGTGTAAATATTTATCTGTGTTTGTATACAGACAGATGAGGACGCCACCTGACAGACGCGCTTTATGTTAATATGCTGTTGTTACTCTGGAGTACACAAGGGGGCTCTAGAGTAAAAGAAGGTATCTAACAGTGCCCCCTGTGGATACAATTTATCCCACCTACATTCCAGAATAACATACGATTGTATTTAGCATAGCCGGAAGTGCTCGCAATCGTTGATGAGCATAGATTTGTGTCGAATACAATTGAGCCCTTATGCATGTTTGTGTAATTTGTATTGTGATATTATCACAGCGCCTGCTACATCATTAAATCTGATAATTAAATGGTTGTTTCTTATTCGGTGTTCCTAACATGCTTTCACGCTCAGCTAAGCAAATTCACTAGTTACTGAATCAGCATTAACTACAATATCCACCTAGCACTGGTCTGCACGCTGAAGCTAGTCTGTGTAAACGTGTGTTTTATTAGCATTAGCAATGCAACTTGTGCTTCTACGCTCAGCCAGCTTGTTATTGAGCTTGGCTAACCATGTGAAATGACAACAAAGGTCTGCTAAACTGAGTATAAAAGGTTTTATAAGTATTAGCTATGTGGCCCTTATTCACTTTGCTGACTCATGCCAACACGTCAAATTCGCTTGTTAACAAACGTGGCTAAAGGGCATTAGAGCTAGTGTTGCTATACTATGTTAGCTATATAAAGTGGGATAACTGGTGCTAACGCTCCTGATGCTACCTGGCTAGCTCAATGCTAACTGGACTGTGTCAAAGCTAACCATGAGGTTAGCCATACAACTGCCATACTTGCTCAACAGAAACATTCACTTGCCGTTTTTAGCACCGTAACGCTAATTATGATGCGCCAAATTCACAGACGGCAGTACTCTGGCTAGTGCTAATTAGATACACTAATTAGCATGTTACAATCAGCTACAGGCGATATGACCACATTACCAGTGTTATCGCAATGCTGTCCATACACATTTTATACAGAGATGTTAAAACCAATCCCAGTGTGCTGTTAGCGACCAATAGCATCACTGGGAATGTAGAGGGCAGCAATGCATAACAACAGGAAGCTAATTAGATAGTTACTGATTAGCCATCCATTTTGAAAAGCTAATCCTTGCCAAAATGGATGCCTACAGAAAACTACAAAATTTCCATGTGAAAAATCAAAAGGAGCGGAGCTTATATTCAATGAATGTTTAAATTTACTCTGAATCTCATCATAAAACATGTACTAAACAACGTAGCAGCAGCAATGGCTAGAGATTTAGCATTAGATTGTCTAACAATCTAGTTAGCTAACATTACCAAGCAGGTATATTAGCATTATTGATGCAGCACCTATTCAGTTTAGTCAGCCATTTTCTTTGCCTCACGCTTTGCTAGCTAATCTAGCAACTCAGCTACCTAAGATTAGCACAGTTGTAATTTTAGCTTCATTGTATTGTTTTACTGTGTAAATAAAACCGTATTTTAAGCTAATCTAGGTAATTAGCAATGTAGCTAGTTTTTTTGACCTAATGAATTTCATGCTAGGCTAACTACAAGCAAGATAACAGATATTCAAGGTAAAGACAGATAATCTAACCACTTAGCAACAGAAATTCAGCACTGTTTTTAGCGTATCTATACGGGTGTGTAACGCATGAGTTTAATGAGCATTAGCGATGTAGCTTGTGTTCCATTGTTTTAGTTTGCTGACTCACTTTTACGCATAGGTAGCTGGTTAAGATTAGCTAGCTAACTTGGGTAGTATTGCTATACTAAATACTGCATGAAACCAGCAGTTTTTAGTTCAAAAACTAAACTGTTTTGAACTAAACAGTCCACCGATCTAAAATGATGAGTAGTGATGTCACATGATCAAATTTAAACATATTATGTAAGCTCCGCCCTCACCGATCTCTCTCTATCCGAGTATTGCGATATTTGCACCGTATTGCCCAACCCTGACTGAGATGGTTACCCTGTTTCAGTTAAAGAGATTATTCAAAAATAAAAACTGGTCAGTAAAAGTCACCATGTTTCAGTCCCTCTTTAAAATATATTAAAAATATTTTTGTCTGCATCAGTTCTCTGTAATCTTGACATCCAGCAGCTGGCAACCGAACCTCCACGTGAAGGTCAGATGAGTTAAAATGAAGCGTCCACGAAGATCTAGAGGCAGAGTTCTGTGCCAAGGTTCTGCGCGGGCAGTTCGAGTTCTCGTAGACGAGCCATGGCTCGGTCGATGGTCAGCGTGCTCAGCAGGCCGAAGTCGTGCATGCTAACCAAATGGAGCAGGAAGTTCCTACGCAGGTTCTTCTCCACAATGGTAGGACCATGGGAATCCACAAACCGCATGCAGGCCTGAGTCATCTGATTATCTGAGATAAATCTGATAGTACGGAAAAAGAGGAAATTGTTTCAGATATCCAAAGATGCTAAATTATCTTAAGGTTTTAAACTTTTGATTTTAACTTCTGACTCCTGATTTTAAACTAAAATATAAGGACCTCCAGAGAAGAAGACAGCACATCTTTGGAACACAGCCTGTCAGCCATATCATTGATAGCCTGTAGTGTTTAATAAGGTCAGTAAATGATTAGGCTATAGCTTGAACTGGAACACATAGCATATGCTTTATAATGCCTAGAAGGCAGGTAGCTGATTATGGTTTGAACTGGAGCATAGGCCGTTAGGCATATCAAAGGTTCTCTCTGTGTTTACAAAGTTTGAATTAGAACATCAAAGGCTATTTATTGTTCAATAAGCAGCACTGAAATAGATAAAGATATGAAGTGGAACATCCATATCAAGGCTGCCCTATTATAGGCATTATTACTGTTACTGTCAGTAGGAAGTGCAGACAGATCTGTACCCATGTTTCATCACGTGAAGGTTCCAGAGCTTCATGACCTCCTTCTCTCCTTCGTTGACGTCCATAAACTCGTCAATTTGCTGCAGGAGATCAGAGAGCGTGTGAAGACCATGTCTAAGGCCACAGTGTGCTGGTTCAGTTTTGGTGATGGAGTGAGCACTTGTCCCTCACCATGATGGTTTTCTCTCGCAGCCACTCGGGGTCTCGCTCATCCTCGCTGTCTTCGTCCATCTCATGGGGGCGTAGCGGCATGCAGCTGTCGCTGTGGAAGTACAGGCGGTTGTGCCCACTCACCAACGGCCTTCTCTGCTCCAGAGGAACCTCGTCACACCCCAGGAACTCGGAGAGACTCGGCTTGGTGCGTTTCGGCCTATGGAGACATTGTGGTTAGTGAAAGGCACAGAACGTTTCCTTTAAAGCGCGACAGAAACGCAACTCTGGTATGAAGGCTGACCTGCAGACGAGGACGTGAGTGACGCAGGTCCGCTTCACGGGACCGTTGCGACTGAAGGCAAAGCCCGGCTGGCAGTGCAGGTCATGAGGGTTTCCCACGTATGATCCGTCGTAACAGTCGTTCACCGACACGTCGATCCGTGCTCCTCTGGGATGAGGCTGAAAACAAAATCGTTAGTTCACTGAACCTCAGTCAAATCGCAGTGATTTTATTTAACAGAAAGATTCTTCTAACCACGTAGTTGAAGATGAAGCGGCTGTGGGACAGTTTGAGGTGCTTGAGGAGACTGTAGAGTTTTCGGCAGTTAAGGGTGCACCAGGGGCAGTGCAGGTCGTCCCGCGCCTCCGTCTGCTGCCGCGTGTTGTTATTGTATAAAAACTGGGAGGGGGGAGGGGGGGTTATACACAAAAAACATTTACTACTGTAAGACATAAGAAATGCTACAGTAATTTACTGGAACCCAGTCCTCACCGCTAATGACACCATAACCAACTGGACCCCAGTCCTCACCATTAATGATACAGTAACCTGACCACAGCTCCTTTATTATCCACAAGTCCCGCCCACAGTAACAAACAGCAGCTTAACCAATCAGAGCAGAGTATCCACCCTGCTGCTGCCATAACCAATCAGATGTGCTACCTGATAATAAACCCGAAGTTTCTGTCGTGGTTCGACGTGGACCTGCTCCTTCCTCATCATCGCCTCTGAGCTCATTGGATCTTTAACAGCTGCAAAACATCCAAAACCATCAGTGCAATTTATTGAATTCATTTAAAATGTCACTTAAGTACTTAATTAATCAGTTCTAAGTTTCCATGACATACCTACTGTGGGTGAAGGTCTCGAGGTGCTATTCCTCTGGTTTTCGCTGCCACTCGGTTGGGCGTTGCGAGTAGCGAGGGGTCGGGTGACGGGGGGTGTGGAGATGTCGCTGGCATCTGCCGTCCAGCGAAGTGTGAACTGCAGAGATGGGCCGTGAAAGGCGTCGAATGGAGGAACCCACTGAGATACAAAAACGAAGAAATAATGACAGCCAGGACAGAAAATGATATCTCAGGATTTTCTGGGACTAAATTTAAATTTAAGAAGAGGAAAATCTGCATCCTTCAAAAATTCTTAAACTTCTTAAAAATGTGAACCCATCTGCAGTTTGTGTGCTGCGGTTTGGCGACATGAATCCGACGCTTTCTGCAGAGCCGTCTGACAGAATGTTTATGTCTCAGGTCTAAAAAGTGTTCAGACGCTGTTTGAACCCGTCTGTCTCTCACCTGAACCCGTCTGTCTCTCACTCACCTGAACTGCAGAGGATTTTTCAGACTGATTCCTATAGGGTTTGCTGAGCGTATGTTTGTGCAGGTACTTTGCCTGGATTAAGCCTCTTTCAAGATACATGGCAAAAAACAAACACCAATAGAATGTTTACAGACTTTAACGGGTATTAAGGCTGTTACACACCAAACACCAGGAGAAAATGTGACACAAAAATGCTAAATATTTGGCTGCGAATTTTTTTTAAAGTGGAAAAACTACGAGCTCCAGTCAGAGTGTTAAACAGCAGCACCGTCTTAAGCTGGCATCCCGTCTGCCCGACGTCAAACCGCACGGCTACACTGATGCTATGCACCAACAAATAAATCAACATCCTGATTGGAAAGCGAGTTTTTGTCGTTGGTGAAATTCGGAGTTTGGTCTGAATTTAAAGGTAACGTACAAAATCTGTAAAGGTGCTGTCACAGTGCCAAAAAGTGTTCTTTGTGACGACTTGCAGCAAAGAAATGGGATATTCGCGATTTTCATACTTCAGACGTTCGCATAATCCGCAATAGGGTTGAGTCCGAATGACGTATTTTTCTAAAAATAGCATACTCAAATGCGCATGAGCGCGAATGTAAGCTCTTCTTGGACAAGCGCTGTATTATAACGCTGACATTAGGGCTTTTTTTGCTTCTTAACTCGTTATCAAAACCGCTTAGAAATGGTCACAACTTAGCATTGCAGTTATGCATTGGGCCGTAGCGATTCAAG
>JAVSBU010133728.1:0-12882 GCA_033118015.1 Loricariichthys derbyi
CACAAACAGGAAGTTGATATCACCAACCATTCCCATTTTATTTAGGTGTATCCATATAAATGGCCCACCCTGTACTTCTACTATGGTGCAGTTGTGGATCTGGACCTTCTGCCTCCCTTAATATCCTGGTTAGATCCAGTTTGCTCTCTTCTCTCAAGGCAGAAGTTTAAAGATTACATTATGTGCAGTGGTCACTATCGAAGTTTCTGTAGTGCTGATTTATAAAAGCACTTTTTCATTAAATAGCAGTATTCTATTGCTGTTGAATTAAGCTAGCCAGTAAAACAGACATTCCCACCAGTCCATCACTTGAGCACAAACATTGTTTGTGTAGCTTGACTAAGTAACCAGAACAAATTAGTTTGTTGATGTAGTCAGATGTATTATATGTCACAAATGAAACTAAAAGCAGATCAAACCAAATCCTCATGTTTTGTGATTCTCTGGGTATTTGGTAGCACTTGACCCAATCTTCCCAATGTGTCTTGCACCACATGAATTGTATTACTTTTACAAGACTGTTATAGACTCCAGTCTTATTCTTAATTAATGTTAGACACAAATACTGAGCTTTATGTTTGAGCTGTCTCAGTTAGGCAGCTGTAATCAGAGATTGCCTAAAAGAATAATATGTTTATGGACGTATGCAACCACAGTGGTGTAGTAAAAATCCACAGGGCTTGTTTTTGAAGAAATAACGTCACACTGCTTACTTCTGTGAAAGCACCAGGGGCCTATGTTCCACAGAAAAATGCAGCAACTCTTAAGCAACATGTTTAAGTCACGTATATCTTGGATTGTTGTTTTATTTTTACATTTACACTTAGTTGTGGACAGAAAGCCTTTGCTTTCCTCCCACACACCTTTTCCCTTTGTCTTGTGGCTCATTTTTAGATGTCTATGGTGTAGTTTTCTTAAGTAATTAGAATAGCTGCCATTTCATTGTTTCCTGTTGCAGACCGGCCTGGTCAGGTCTGTGCAGTAGATTAAACAGAGTGGTAGAACCCAACCCTGTGTTACTGTCCACACTTAGACTGGTGGCAGGTTCTGTCCTCGTGTGTCAGGCAGACAGGTCAAAATTATTTCTTCTGGATACTCGTGTGTTTAATTCAAGATAAGAATATGGATTAGAGCAGAATTACAGATTTTTTAAATTATAGAACATGAACAAATACCTACTTTATCCATTAAGAAAGATGACCCTAGTTAGAATTTTTGGCACTTTTGTAAAAAAATGGGCAAAATATTATGATAAAAATTGGTTAATTAACTTAATCTCTCAAAGAAAATATGAAATGACTAACCTTAAATGAGTAAAACAAACGTCATAATAATAGTAAAATAAACATCAGGGACAATGATTTTGAGTTTGACCCATTTTGTTGAACCATATTACATGTATTTGGATATATATTCTGGATCACTGACCTGTTGCAAGATCCAAACTTGATCAGCTGTAGCCAGAGTTTTATTTAAAATCTCATAGTAATTCATGAATCCATGATGAGGAATGCCTTGCTTCTGGAGGTAAAACATTTCCACATAATCACAGATTTTCCTCCACCAAATACCTAACAGTGAGCTCTTAGCTTTCACTGGATCATAGAAAATCATTGGTCCAAAAAGCATTTAGTGAACTCCAGGTGTTTCTAATTGTAGATATGGAGACTTTGTGATGCTAAAATATACCTAGAGTAGTGAGTGAAAGGAGTTATAGAGGATTAGACCAGCCAAGGAGGTTGGGTCCCTTTTTGAGTATTGGTCCTCCAGTAGTTTCTTTTTTGTAAGGGAGTTTTTCCTTGCCACTGTTACCCTAGCCTTGCTAAATTAGGGCTTTGGGCCTAGATAATGGAAAATTGTAAAGCTGTTTTTGGACAATGCTCCATTGTAAAAGCCCCAAAGAAATAAATCTGAACTGGGGTGTGTAATATTTGAGTCATGCATATATTGTACTTTTTAATTAGGGCAATATTTTTATCAGGGTAAAACTTTAGAGATATATACATGGTTTGTAATAGTTGCCCATATATTATTAGACACAATGTTTAATAAAACCTGATCCTTTGTAACATTCTGCTGTCAAACACATATTTCTGTTATGCAGAACATATTCTGTAATTGCTCCATGTAATTCTCCTACTACATTCTGCTGCTTGTCGGCTGTTAAAATACAAATCTCCTCAGACCTAAGAGTAAGATTTAGTAGTCCCTTAGGATCCTGGATCCTTTCCTTGCTACCATGTCTGTGGTTGATTTATTAGTGACAGAGGGGAAGCATGTCGCTGGAAGCCCTGTATCCCAGTGTACGACCGCCGGCGCTCAGGCACAGCAAACCCCCCGATTACGGAGTGGTTTAGCATTCATGACAGCATTGAATGTTAGCCTTGTTTGTCGATGCAGGAACAGGTCATGTGTTATTTATACTTAATAAACAGGCAACACTGAGGAACCATTCTGCTCGACTTCCCATAGCCTGACTACAGCCTTCAGTAGAGTGGAGTCCGCTGGGTGAAATACAGCACAGGCTTATTCAAACCTCATTCAGACCTTGTGAAATATAGAGAGACTTGTCTGTAAGACTGTTTGATTTGGAAAGAGGACGCTCCCTGGGTTTTTTCCTGTGTGTGTCTGAGACAAGATCTGAGTTAGCTGGTAAACTGTATATGTTGGTGTTTGTATGTGGGCCTCTAGCTATTAATATCTCCTAATTTACTGTGTACAAATTTCCTGTAGGTCAGCTTCAATCCAGGTAAGGTTGGGATGTTGTGTTGACTCCTCTCCTGTCGTTCTCATGATGTTTGGAGTCAGAGCAGTGACTGTGATCTCCTGCTGAGATGTGTGGAGAGGCGTGCTGAAACCAGGCCTTTGTTAGAAAGAACATGAGGACAACTGTTCCTTCTCTTTCTCACGCTCTCTCTCTCACTCGCTCAAACATGATCTCTTGTGTTTCTTTCTTAGGATCATTGATCGTCTGGATGGAGTGCGTCTGCTCTGGTCCTTGCTGAATAACCCAAATCCGGATGTTCAGGCCAATGCTGCTTGGGCCATCTGCCCCTGCATACAGAATGCAAAGGTAAAATAATTCAATCAGCAACAAATAAGACTATTGTTATTCTGAACATATAATATAGTCTAAAGCAGAGTTTTGGGTCCTTTCTGTGTGGAGTCTGCATGTTCTCCCTGTGTCTGCATGGGTTTACTCATAGTTGTCTAGTGTTGTTTCTGCCTTGCACCCTGTGCTACTGGCTCTCCTGTGACCCTGTAAAGGATTAAGTAAATAAAGTGAATGAATAGATGAAAATTCTATAAAGTTATAAATCATGTTGCAACATATTTACATTTATACTTATGGAAGATGTCTGTATTTTAATCCAAGAATATTGTGGAGCAGTTAAGTGTCAAAACCAGACACAACTTTCTGTTCTGTTCAGTAAGTCTGCTGCCATTGTTTACAGCGTGTGAGTGTGTAAACAAGTGCTAAACAGTGTAGCACAGATCATTAAATGCACACAACACAAAAGAACTAAACTGTGACTCATTCTACTCCTGGAGCTTTGATTGCTGAGGTGTCATTCCCGTTCATTACCCCTACACAAATTAAAGTGCCACCAAGGTTACGAGATGAGTCATGACCTTATAACACGTTTTCTGAAGCAAATAAATATTTGGAAAGGCAAAGCTACAAGTCTTTAATGTATTTTATAGGGGAATGAACCACTAATCCCATAAAGCTGCAAATTATGTCATCAAATCAGTTTCCCACCACTCTCAGACTCCTTCACACACATGTTGTGGCTGCATTTGTTTTTAAAGTTAGCGACTACAACTAGTGTATCATTAAATTGTTCAAGAGTCTAGGGGCCAAAGTCTGAGACCACCAGTGAATATTCTATTGCTCAAATTTAATACATTGTTTTTCATTATAAATAATATAACCCAAAACACATCTTAATGCTTTGCAAAAGTTACTTATTTTGGATTATGGGTATTGGAGTGCTGTCCGTCATGGACTTAAACCCCATCAAGCATTTATGGGGGCCAGAAAAAGCCAAGCATTCAGCAACATCAAACGACGTGCTTTGGAATACAGTGGTACCTCGGTACTTGTGCTGAAAATGAATGCCAGGCAAATTAAATTAATCCATTCTAGACCCCAGTCAATCCACACTGAATGAGGTATTATATGGATTAAGATATGGATTGTACAGCTGCCTCCTGATTTATGATGAGGATACATTCCAACAAATCCTTCGTAAGTTAAATGTATCATAAACTGAGGAGTTTGTAACACATCCTAGATCTGAATGAATGAAATATTCTCATTGAATACTTTGTTCTGTACAAAGTTGAATGTGCTGACAACAACATCACACAAAAATCATCAATGAAAATCAAATTTATTAACCACACAGTTATTAACATAACTAGAGATGTGCATTTCCTGCAGAAAATGTGAATGTGATTGCCATCATGCATGTCTGGGCCATCATGCCTTCCGAATTTCATGTTTCTAGTTTCTAGAGTTACGGCAGTCAGAAGTTGGCCGTAATGTTAAGTCAATGGGAAAATTTTCTCACGTTTTCGCGTGTAGCGTGTGAATGTGAGGTGCAATTTCTTAGCTGTATACAAGAAACCGTCTCCCGAGAATTCTGCACGTTTTGGTGTTTGTCCCGTGTTGATAGCTCGAAAACTGCGGGTGAGGTAAGCGTTAAAAAATGGCCGGATAGCATTGTTCTCAATGCTTTTCCTATGGGCGGATAATTGTGGGTGTGGTAAAAAGTGACCGGAGTGCCCGATCATGCCGTGACTTCAAATGCCGAGTCAGGGTGCCCCCTGGTCCATGCCTACCGTATTTAAAGTTTCTAGATCAAAAATTGTCTAGCGTTACGGCCGTCGGAAGTTGGCTGTAATGTTAAGTCAATGGGAAATTTTACTCGCGCATAGCGTGCAAATGCAAGGTGCGATTTCTTAGCTGTGTACAAGCAACCATCTCCCGTGAATTCTGCACATTTTGGTGTTTGTCCTGTAATTATTAACACAAAATTAAAGTGGAAAAAAAGTCGAGCGCTATTGTGAGACTGAATCATGAATCGAGGTTCAGCTGGAACAAGTTATACAGTGGTGCATGAAAGTTTGTGAACCCTGCATAATATGACCTAAAACTCCATCAGATTTTCACACAAGTCCAATTAGATAAAGAAAACCTAATTAAACAAATGAAAGAAAATATTATACTTGGCCATTTATTTATTTAGGAAAATTAGCCAATATTACATAATAGTGAGTGGCAAAAGTATGTGAATCTCTAGGATTTGCAGTGTTTTCAATCAGTGGGATAATGATCAGATGTGAGTGGGCACCTTGTTTTATTTACAGAACAAGGATCATAGTCTGCTCTTCACAACATGCACAAACAAAGGAGATTTCTGAGGAGCTCAAAGAGTTGTTGATGCTCATCAGGCTATAAAATGCTACTAAACCATGTCTAAAAACTTTGGACTCCACTAATCCACTGTCAGACACTGTTGCTACATCTGGGCCAGGATGGCTCCTGTTTTGATGGAACAATGAATTTTGAACTATATCATAGAATTCTAAAGGAAAATGTCAGGATATGTGTCCATGAACTTGAACCTCAAGAGAAGGTGGGTCATGCAGCACGACAATGACCCTAAGCACACAAGTCGTTCTACCAAAGAATGGTTAAAGAAGAATAAAGTTAATCTTTTGGGAAGGTCAAGTCAAAGTCCAATCCTTTTGATTGAAAACATCTGACTCTAATTTAAAACAACTGAATGAACATCCTCTGAGGCCGGTGATTCCATAATTTTTGCCAGGGGTAGTAGGACATTTTCTCTGACCTTTGGGTGAAATACACCCAACAGGTCTTTTTCACTCATCCACTGTCCATTGTCTGTCTTCTTTAACCAATTTGAGTAATTTCTTTTTATTTGTCTTTTTTAAATTATATTTTTTCTCCTAAAGCTGCAGCAACACAGTCATCATTTCTGGCACATATTGTCACTAGAATTTGGCCCCTCTTGTGCAGTTATGCATCTGGACCTTCAGCCTGTTTTTCTGTAGCAGTTTGATCCAGTTAATCCAGTTTGTTGCTTAAAGATCCATAGACTGGTGTTTTTCTTGAGAAGACATCCATTCTACCGTCCTGAATTCAATATTGTAGTTTAAAAATTCCACTGTACTACATGGATTACAACCCAAAAAAAGACTATTTTACATGTGCGTTTTGTTTCCGTCCCTGCAGACAATTCAAGCATCTTGCAAAGGTCATTTGCCTTGCAATTCTCAATCAACAATTCCTTTATTTTTCATGGTAATTGCATACACAGCATGTACAATAGATATAGATTATGTTGAGTTCTGCTAGAATATCCCTTTAATTTAGATTTGTTTACAATCAAGCAAACTTGGCTGTCATTCAGTATATAAACTCTGGCCTGCACTGCAGACTGGCTCACTGATCTGTTTGTGTAACAGTCCTGCACAAACACACGATTGTTCTGTTTATCAACACGATAAATCAGGTGTTGCTTGTTTAAGGGAAATGTAAAAATATAAAAACAATCCTTAGTCATGTGAAGTTTTTTTTCTGCAGAGTTTGAGAGTTTGACTTGTTGAATGTGTAAAAGGCCTAGAGCTCAAAGATGGAGCCTTAACTGAATTTGACAATGTTTGTCTGACATTTATGGTGTCAATTTGTCAGGTGTTCAGGGTGGCCCTTGGGTATACAGTGTTTTAAGTGACTGAGTGACAGGAGCAGCACAAACAAGTGGAGGACTATATCAACCTTACAGGAGCATTTATTTACAGAAAGACCCATGTGGCTTGAGTTAAGAGCTTGGGGCAGATTTAGGAGAATCTTGCTAGAGAAGCATCGGGGAGGGGGCTTTCAGGTCCCTCAGGACACGCGCTCGTATGAACACGTACATGCTGCGTGTTTACAATAAATCTTTACTCATTATGAGCGACCGTGAATCTGAGCTTGCACACTACACTATCATGTTTAGATCTTAATAAAAGCCATATTTAAGTGATGATTGTAACACACCCTAACCTCCCATATAGCCTGAGTGTTTTGAACGCTGGGGGAAATCCATTGTGTCCATATTCTGTGTTTTTACTGGATGTCTGTAGGATATGCAGGTAAACCTAGTTATCTTTTGTCTCTGTCGAGTTTATTTTTTCCTCATTCTCTACATGCTCTTCTTTTGCTCCTTTATTCTTTCATGTTACAATTAATCTTTAAATGTTAAACTGCTCTACTGTTCTTTAATCAGCACTTAGACTGGTTGCTGTCTCTCTGTACTACGTGCTGTGTGTGCTGATGTGGGTCGGTTGGAGACGTTTTTTGGGATCAAGCTTGAAAGGATTCCTCAGTGACCTGCCACAGCTGGTGACTTTAACATGCTTCCTCTATTTCTTTCTTGGGCCTCATCAGTATTCCCATGTAGCCATTTCCTGATCTCTCCTCCCGCTTCTCCTGCCTGCACTCACTAAACGTCAAGCTCTTCCTCTGGCATGAGATCTAACAATGGTTGCCTTCCATTCCACCCTTCTACCCATTCTCTGTTGCTGCTGTCCTTACCTGCCCGCTGTTCTCTTCTGTTTGCCCAAGGCAGGAAAACTAAGCACAGGGCCACTTTGGCTCACTGTTTTAAGAAGGATTGGTATTTGCTCAGCTCTGCTAAGTATACAAGGGCAAGTTCTATGGTTAAAAACAATTAAAAAGCATGAGTTTACATTTATGGCATTTAGCAGACACCCTTATCCAGAGCAACTTATAATTTATATAGTCTTATGCTTAAGTTTGCACATCCTTCGTCATGTTTTCCTGATTTTCTAAATGAAAATTACAGCTTTATGTTTAACACGTTTCTGCCAGTTTTACGCATACATTTTAAAGCAGAATCTAAAAATAATGAAACATTAACATTTGGTGAGTGTATTCATTGGAACACATATTTAGCTCATGACAGTTTGTGTCATAGAGCTTGATCAACATTTATAGGAAGATGAAGATTATTTAAGATTAAATGAATAACATGACTAGAGAGGCAAAAAGGATTAGTGTCAGAAATTTACAAAGGATGGGAGCATTTTATGGTCTTTAATTTTACAATTAGACACCATATATACCAATAAGCTCTAAAAATCTAGCTAAAAAGAGTCCCTTCTTTTCTTCAACAATCTTCTTTTATTGACAAATCTAAGCAGAGCATTGACTAGAATTGAATTCTGTTTTCAGAAACATAACCTAATCCCTATTGTTAACTATTGTGGGTAAAATATTAGTGAAGGTATATAGCAACTCACATTCTGAAGCAGGATGATGTAGTCTGATTTTCCCACCCCCCTACTTTCTCTAAAAAACATACAATTTTAGCATGTATTCCTGTGACTGACAAACATCATATTTGGAAATTTGGTAATGAACTCATTTTTCAGGATTCATAAGTTTCTCAATAAATGATAACTGTCATAAATAATGCCATGCTTTGCTGTGTTACTTATACATTTTTGTTATTTTATTTATTTTCATGAATACTGATTTACTTTGCATTAGTTACAATCATAAATAGGAACTACATCTGCTTTTCTCATAGACATTTTTACAAAGAGGACACAAGCAGAGAGGTTAAATGGAAAAGCTTGTATTCTGTTAATATTACAAGCGCCCTGCTGGCTGGCTTCATCTACATAAACCTATTAAGAGTGCCAGTCATGTGACTTCCTACTAGTAGCGACCCAATGAATTTACCTACTTAAACGTTTAAAATGTGACCATGCATTCCCTGTTTTTGCAATGAGTGTTTCATCAAGTGGATTCATGCCCTCTTGGTTGTGTGCAGCCAGACGGGTATGTTTATGTTTCAATTCCATGTGCATTTATATTTTGGTTCTACAATGTGTGTGATCATTACTATGTGCTTGCACCTGACGAACTATGGTGTTCAATGTATTTCCGGGAGTTGTAAACTAATGTTTAGTTGTGTGTTTCCAGTGGTATCGCTGATACATTTACATTTAATGCATTTAGCAAACTTATCCAGAGCAACTTTTGATTGATACAGTCTTATATCTAAGCAATTGTAGGTTAAGGGTCTTGCTCAAGGACCCAATAGTGGCAGCGTGGCAGAGGTGGGATTTGAACCCTTAACCTTCTTGTTCAGAGGCCAGTGCCTTAACCACTAGGCTACCACAGACACTGTTTAGTCTTAACAAGACTATGTAACTATGGTCATTTCCATTCAACAACTATTTCCTTCAACATCCTGTTTCACAGAACATAATTAAACGTTAAACGATGCATACCTATATATAAAGTGTGGTACTTTTGGCAGATTTACATGTTTAGTGCCTGTACAAACATGTTATTGACTCTGCAGTCAGAATAATAAGAACCGACAAAGATCTTGACATTTCAAAATGATGACTGTAGATCAGAAGTAAACATGGTGAACTATTTTTAGCAGAAATACATGTGGTCTGATTGAATTGCACTTTCTGCAGTCAAAACATCTGACAGGATATAAATGTACCATTTTTCTGATTTGTAGCGCCGTCCAGTTCCAAGCCATAATGACATGGTTGTGCACTGCCATTAAAAGGTGTCTCACTGCTATTTTCTAATTACTGGAAACAGTCTCCCACCATATTGGTTTTGCTCCATGGTCTGCTCCTCTTTGTGTATGAGTGTTTGCCCAAACTTTGCTTGTGGTTGTTCCTCTTTTCAGACTCTGTTTGCCATTTTTTGGGTGTAAGCATGATTTTAAGTAACATAGAGGCCCTAGGGAGTTACTCAGAGCTTCTGTGCTGTGGCCTGTGATGTAACTGAGTATTGGGGCTCTATGCATTAAGGGTGTGTACACATCAGTATATTTCTGAGGATTTATATATTGATGTGATTCTTGTTATTAACTCAGAGTTAACTGGAACCCCCTGTTTATACTAGTATTCTAAATGTTTTCTCATCACGCATGCAAATTCTTATATTCTTTTTGGTTTTATTTTTTATAAATATCCAATGAAATGGGTATGTAAATGTGTACATGCCAGTATCTGCCTGCATGTAACTAACATAACAAAGTTGTTTCCTATGACAACAAAGTCCACATAGCAAATGTCAAAACTCAGTAAAATATGAACTTGCGTTTCTGAGATGAGTCACTCAAAGCCACAAGTGACAAACAATCCTCAGTAATCACTGCTGCATCTGTTTCTAGTCACATTTTTGTTTTAACTGTAGATACGCAACGCCAAGTCTTATGTGAGAGACAGTACAAGTGTTCCCGACACTCCACTTGCTGTTTTACAAAATGTGGCTAAGATAAATGAAGCGTGGAGAATACGATCATTAACGAAGTTATCCACAGTGGTGGCTTAGTATGTGGAGAATAATGTAACCAGACATAGCATGTTTTTTTAGAGTTGGAGGATTTTATCAAAACAGGATGATTCTAGGACAATTTCTAATTCTTTGTTTTTTGAACATTTTATGGGTAAATGAAAAAATGGGTACAGGCACACCCACAATGTCCAAAATTCAGTTTGATTTTACCAAGTCGCGGTCTGTGGTACATGTTTTCATCTTTTTTTTAGTTTCTTTAATTGTAACTTGCTACTAGGACTTGAACTACGCTTGCTATCCTTGTTAATTCAGATTTCAACACTAACTGAGCTTTACTGATCCGACACAAGTCCTCTTACTTATTTGTTTGTTATACCCTGCTGTAACCTATTGCAGGTCTTCATAAGTCTTACTTCCAACTTCAGATTAGATTTTGATAGCTAAATGTAAATGACTTTAGGGTGCACTGATCCAAAAGTGTTAGGACGCCCGAACATGCATCCAAAAGTGTTAGGATATGCCCCTGCCAAAATTTTTAGGACACTCCTCCATTTGGTCAAAATTATTGGGACACAAACCCAAATTCTTTCTACTTGCTAAGTTTCAAGAACTCTCATAGTTCCTTCAGGAAATTCAGATCTAGTTATTACTTATTGTTGTTGTTATTATTATTAGTAGCAGTAGTACTAGTAATAGTATTTTTATAAAAAAAATAATAATAATAATAATAATAATAATAATAATAATAATAATAATTATTATTATTATTATTATTATTATTATTATTATTATTATTATTATTAAAGCCAAAAGAGGAGCAACATCATGCATTATAATCGTTTGCTGATGCTGTTTGTCATTGTTGTGTTTCAGGATGCAGGAGAAATGGTGCGTTCCTTTGTGGGTGGTCTGGAGGTGGTGGTGAATTTGCTGAATTCTCCTAATATAGAGGTTCTGGCCAGTGTGTGTGCAGCCATAGCCAAAATTGCTGAAGATGAGGAGAACTTGGCTGTAATCACTGATCTTGGGGTAGTTCCCATGCTCGCCAACCTCACCAGTACTGTAAGCTATAGCAAGTTGTTGGTCTGACTTGCGTTCATGCATTTATACATTTTTATTTGTGCAAAACACTCAAGGTCTTTAGTTTGCACTGGTGTGACAAGACTGTTACAGCTATGGGGAAGCTTTTATCTTTCATCTAGTGTCGTGTTATCCCCATGCTTAACCTTTCACATATTTATTAATCATTGTGCATCTATTAAGGGATCTCATAATGTTAGTCATTGTTAATAGTCTACTATTAGGTGCTGTTGCCTGGAAACACAAATCTGAGTTTATTCAGGATTATAAGGTGCTTGTTTTGAGACATAAATCACAATCTCATTGTCTGTCTGGCAACAGGTGGATGATAAATTGCGGCACTATCTGGCTGTGGCTATTGCACGCTGCTGTATGTGGGGCAGTAACCGGGAGGCGTTTGGGGCAGCTGGGGCTGTAGCTCCTTTGGTGAGGTACCTACATTCTAAAGACTCTACAGTGCACCATGCCACAGCCCAGGCTCTGTTTCAGCTCTGCAAAGACCCCAACAACTGCATAACCATGCATGAGAATGGCCTCGTCAAGGTACAACTTAAATCCACATGCACCCAATTCAATGTCAGGGTTGGGATGGAGGGGTCAGTAAACATTAACATTTCAAAAAGAGCAGTTGTTGAGGGCATCGCTACAAAAAAGGAGCTACAAAAAGTACAGTTGTATTAAGCGTGTGTGCGCGCGTGTGCGTGTGTGTGTGCGTGCGTGTGTGCGCGTGTGTGTGTGTGTGTGTGTGTGTGTGTGTGTGTGTGCATCCACTCCACAGTATTGGGAAACAGTTCTGGGACATACACCTTTAAAAATAAACTTGTCAGCACCAGTTCGAAAATGTCAAGATTTTATACATTGAGCATCCTTAATTCAGTATCAAACCTTGTTTCACTTATTTGTGTATGCTAAGATGCTATATTTTGCCCCAAATCAAGTACGTCCTTTAAACTCTGTTGGTTACATGATTTCCATTGTAGTAATAATATGCTTATTTTCAGTAATTATAACCATTTTGTCATAATGACACAAAAACATATCGGATTCAAGTTTTATTTGGGCATAAACATCAGGTCTTTTGGCCCAAGCACAAAAATTTTATTTGCACCGGTTTCATGGAAACCATAACTTACACCATTTAAGAAGTCACTAATTAGATTAACACTGAACAGATTAAAGAATTTTAAAAAGAGAAATACTTTTAATACAAAAGAAGGTAATTGTCATATGTCACAATAAATCAAGTCATGCCAAAATAATATTGATTACATTACATTAACATCAACATAACTGCGTAAGTTATGTGGAAACTATAGTCTCTATTCCCAATACTGTGGTTGTCCATATATATATATATTAGGGCTGGGCACGTTAACGCGTTAATCGCGCGTTAACTCATTGATGAATTAACGCCGACAATTATTTTAACGCGC
>JAVSBU010133832.1:0-12882 GCA_033118015.1 Loricariichthys derbyi
GAGTGTGGGAAGAGTTTATAAAGATAAAATAATGTACTTGCTGTATAACTACTACAATAAGCATAGTGTCGCTACTTTGCAGAAATTCACTTATTGTGGGAGGGTCTGAAACGGATCCCCCGCGATAAGTGAGGGAACACTGTACTTAAAAAATGAAAATGAGAAAAAGCAGCTTATGTAGACTACAGGATTTAGTGAGCTCCCCTTACACTTGAGAAGCATCTAGAAGCTTCATGGGGATGCCAAATTGATCAGAAATAGTTTTTATGGAAAAACCCAATTTTTTTGGATGAATACAATAATTGATGGCGTGTTACATATAGTCACTACAGAATTACTAAATTAGCAAATCTAAATTCTGTAATGACCATATTTAACACACCATCAATAACTGGATTCTCACTCCATTAATACTCATTTCCACTCATCTTCATTCCAGTCTTTAAGAGCTTTAGCACATCTTAGCCTTTTCACCCTGTTCCCCATATGAAAAATTAGGGTTTTTCCAGAAAAACCATTCTTGATCAACTTTGCATCGTGATGAATCTTCTAGATGCTGCTATTGCTCAAGTGTAAGGGGAGGTCACACTAAATCCTGGACACTGTAGTCTACAGAAGCTGCTTTTTCGCATTATTATCATTAATGCTGCATACAAATGTCCTGTATTTTCTAGTTGTTTTCTAATAGAGACTGAGAAATACTTCTATATGGTCTTTATATCATTTCTTAGACCAAGGTATATTAAATCTAATGGTGGCCTAAGACTTTTGGACAGTACTGTAAAGAGAGAGACATGTGACATTTCATACCTGCCAGTAATCTAAAAAGACAAGAGGTCAGAAACATAAGCAATAAACTGATTCCCATGCTTATATTGATGGTTTATTACTATTCACCATATAAATGTGATCATCCTTGAATTGTAGTGGCTGGATCAACGCCATTGCTATGATCAGATTCAATATTCCCGCTGCTGGGTTCATGCTGGTTGTGGCCGGCTTCTTTACTGTCAACGCAGCTCTTGGAGTCATCTTACTTAAACTGGTGAGTACGTGTTTACGCGATAACACGTGTAAAGATAAATTGCGTGATGAAATGCATGAGACAGGGCTTTCAAATTAAGCCGGCGCCAGGCGTATTTTCCACCTGCGCCATCACTCTGCGCTGTCTACTTTTTAATTTAAGTAGCGTAATTCGTATATTTCCCACTAGGTGTCAGTCATAACTTATGATAAGGTGCCTGCTACTCCAAAACAATTTGAAATCCCTGATGAGAATTGAGATACAATACATTTTTGATACTGACATTTATGATCTCAGTTCCTGAACACTTATGGGGGCACTTGAAAACGGAAAGCCGTGCATTCAATATCATCACAATACGTTGGTTAGAATATTGTGAAATCATGCTGGATAACATGATTCTGTAATTCGTTACAAAAACTCTTCACCCATGTTATGTGATGCCCTTCCACAGGTGCACTCCAAGTACAGGAGGACGGGGGCCAGTTTCCAGAAGGCGCAGGAGGAGTTATCTCAGGGTGTTATCAGTAACCGTAGCTTCCAGTCTGCTGCTGCCACCGCTGCCACCTCGGCTGTACGAGGCTCCTTCCAGTAACGTGGTCTTTGTACAATGTACAAGCACAGTCCCCCATGAACTACTGTCACTACACTGTCTGAACTCTCATTCAGTTTGAAGATTTTTAAACAAGCACACTAATATGGTTCCTGAAGAAACTTTCCATAAAGGTAAGGTCTATAAAGACAAACCAGGTTTATAGGATTTTGTTACTTTTAATATTGCATATGAAGATTACTTGCTGTTGTTTGTAGACGTTTGAACTATTTAAATGTTTTCTCCCATGTGGTGTCACTAAGCACCAGCGAATTGTTGGTGCATTGCACAATTTTACTGAGTGATACAAAGAAAGAAGCAAGTACGAACAAAACATGCAAATGATTACAGAATGCTTTAGATACTGTTATTTTTACATCGCTGCTATCTCATGCATTAGATCTTAATGATGGAATAATTCTTGCACGTGTGCTAAACGGTGATAACGTAGGACAGTTAAGTTACAATTGTACAGGTATGCGCCGCATAACGTCTTTTTGGAAGAAGTCTATTCACATACCCATCGTGTTCTGAGAAGGTTAGTGTTATTATTTATTATACAGCGGTGCCGAGTTTGGCTTACATTTAACCATTAAGGTACGATTTGCTAGGTATTGTAGCTTTCTTTGCAATTTTCAATGGTTATTTAATTAACTGCCTTGAAGTGACAGCTTTTCTTGGAAAAAAAAACCCTCAAATTCTTAATATTTGGAAAAAACTATCTTTGTGCAATTGCCCATATTTTCCTGTTAATTTGGCCAGTAACCTAGTGAAATAAGATTTTTTGTCGATGTTAAGCAGCATATGCAACGTACTACGTTCATGTTGTAGATCATTGTTCTCCCTTAATTCCTCAGGAGCAACATCTTATACCTATTACTGTTATGTAGCCTATTATAGGCTTTGTTCTTTTTAATGTTAATTATTAATTTAAACCTGAATGTTTCTCTGGGAACGTAATTGGGAGTCTTTAAGGAACAAACCAACGTACTAGCTTCTTTCCTAAAATTGTACTACTGTGTACTATTGTGTACTAGTCTTGGTGTTTGGTGTGTTTGTTTTTCTGTTTAGCCTTTGTGCACAGTTATTATTACCTATTTGTTTTTCAGTGTTCTCGCGCGGTACCTACAGAACAAATCTATTTAAAGTGAAATTTTATGCACATGTACTTGGTTAGCGAACATGCCTGATTAAATAGGAATGTAAGATTAGATTTCGATTTGGCGTTTATAGTGTACTGAAACGTTTATATATTATTTGGGTGAAGAATTAAAATTATGGTGTTACAAATCTGTATCATTGTAGTCCTTCAGGAGCTTTGTATGTAGTTATTACTTTTGACCAGCAGTGGGCGGTGTTGTTCTATATAATCTATACATGGTGGCTGCTTTATTGGGTTTAAAATGCATGAACATTTCTACAGTGCCTGTCACGTTGCATCCTTAAAATTTAACTGGTTACTGAATATATAAAGTATATATTCATAATATATAAATATAGCCTATATGTGCCAGTACTCTACAGAATATCAAACTAAAGTTTAACAAACAGCCATTTTCTTTGTTTGGTAGCTGCAGTAGCTTCTTTATGAAAGCACAAGCCTAGATACGAATTATCAAGGGCCTGCAGAAACATGACTGGACATATAGGGATATGGAAACAGGTCTCAATCTTGATTAGCAGTTACCTGTCAGTTGTAGGTTAGAACTCATTCTAGGACTCCAGTGCAGTATGCTTTGCACTCTATTGAAAAGTTGTGCTTGTGTATTCAAATATTGTAATGCTTTGGATTGCTTTTTCTGCTTGACAAATACTAATCGTAAACTTCAAACATCAGGGCTTTCAAATTGCTTTGGAGTAGCAGATGCCAAAGTAGCAGGCACCTTATCATAAGTCATGACTGACACCTAGCGGAAAATATATGAATTACACTACTTAAATTAAAAAGTAGATGGCGCTGAGTGGTGGAGTAGGTGGAAAATGCGCCTGGCGCTGGCATAATTTGAAAGCCCTGAAATGTTAAATACCTTCATTTACCTTCTACTATGATACCAGACTTTCCAGAGCTTCCAATAACATGAAACTGAGTGACAATGGTTCTGGTGATGAGAAAGTAAATGATGTAAATATGAGTTTATAGATATTTTAAGTGTAATAACAGCCTTATTTATAAATACGTAATATACGTTGAGTTATAATATACATTATAACTCCACCTCAGGTGACAATAACGTTTAGAGAATTCTGATCATTTATTCACATGCATTTAGCTACATAACTTGTTTAAGTGATCAGACCTTTTTAAAGTAACTGCTTTAAATCTTCCATATAATACACAATGCTAAAATCCTCCTAACCTGACATTACTTGATGTAGGTTTGATTACTTCAGAGTAATAAATTCCTCAAGGGTTCCATTACAAGTAATGCTTCAAAACAGAATTCAACATGTTTGGGGAAAGTGCTTTGAAAAGAGTGGAAATATACAAGAAAATGATTCCTGAGACTTCAATGTGTTCAGAGCATTCTTCAGAAGTAGAAAGTGTATGGCACCATCAGCACCTTGCCTATTTTGTGCTGTCCCTCAAAACTAGATGCCTGAACCAGGATGATGTTGATCAGAGAAGGAACCATGAAGCAACTTTTGAAGTCTTTTTGGCTAAGATTGGTTGGTCTGTGCGTGTGCCAACAATGTCACAAGCCTTACACAATTATCATTTTATATACACATTATAATATTGCTAAAACAAGTCACTACTGTAAGGTTGAACTTCTAGGGGTTAATCCAAAAAAGACAATGCACACTCATAGCTTTTTGGAACCTCTGAAGAAAAATGGTGTAAAGAATTTAAAGAAAAAGGTTAGAAAACCTCTAAATAAAGAGTTTCATGTTTTCTCTGTATGCCTCCTGGTTTTTGCTCTGCGTTCCTGCAGTAATTCTGCTCTTCTCCTGCTGCAAAAGCGAGACTCGAGCTCACCTGGGAGAAACTGAGCTGACATTCTCTTCAATGTAAGATGTAGCCGGTGGTGTTCACATGGCAGCTCTGTTTTCCACCTATTCAAACCCCTCATGATTTATTCACGTGTCGAGAACAAGTCTTCATGACTTCCACTCAATCGAACCCTACCTTTGAAAATTCGGATATACAGAGGAATCTCAAGCCTTCTAACCTTTAAATAATAGGTGTGGAAAGAGAAAATTGTTTAAATGTGTCATCTTTTAAGAAGATTTTCTTGATAGATCAGCAGCTATTATTTAATGATGAATTTAATAATTCAATATGCAAAACTCATTTCTAACCCTTTAAGATCCTCTCTTTTGAAAGATGTTCATTCTGACATTTGGACTTTGGAAATGATCTCAGTTGAACAGATTCACGTTTGGCTGTTTTAATCATCTGGGAAATGTTGCTTTGAACATGTTTTATATATTCAATTTTCTTTTTCTGCTGAAATTTAAATCATGGAACAGAAAAGCTGTTTAAAGTATTAAGCAGGCATCCATATCTATAGTGTCTTTCAGCTGAGATGATCAGTAAAACTGATGGAACTGGGATTTGAACTCATAATCTGATTAGTAGTCTTATAACGGAGTGTTCATTCCTTTACTAGTTCATTTTCCTTTTACTCCTTTTTGTTTTTGTACTTTAAATTTGAGGCAGTAAGAAAATAGGTATGCACTGTGTACCATCTATCCGATCATCATGTTTGCTTTAATGTCTGAGCTCATCTAATTCACGTCTGAATGACAGAAAACTAGTACGAGTGAACTCTTGCGACGCCTGCTGGCAGAAAAGGGAATCGCAGTTTTCCGATTTTTTTTCTATTGTTAATGTTTCAAATTGTCTTTTTGTTTCGTGTATAATATGTCTGTCAGTCCCCAGGTACCATAGAGGCAATCGTGATACCAGTTAATGGGGATCCTAATAATAAAACAAAAAGCAAGTCTCGAAGGAAGAAACCTTGGTAAGGCTCCACTCGTAAGTATAGGTAAGTTTATAAAGGTTTTATAATTTCCTATTGTGTTGTAATTATTGACATTTAAATAAAACACTGTGCAAAGTATGAGCCACACCTATATGACAATGGTAGCATCCAGTTGACATCCATTTTGGGCAACGTCTGCTTTCACAAAATGGGTATGAGCTATATAGTTTAAAGTACCCACTGCCTTCTCCAGCACATCCCAAAGATTCTCAACGGGTTTCAAATCTGGACTTTGTTGTGGCCAATCCATTTATGAAATGATGTCTCATGCTCCCTGAACCACTCTCTCAAAATTTGAGCCTGGCATTGGATCATCTTAGAATATGGCCGTGCTAACCTGCCTTTCACGTGATATTAGATTCTGCGCTGTAATGTTGTGGCTATAAATAATATCTAAAGCCACAGAAGAGGAAAAATCTGATGTGATGGAAAGTACGTTGTCATAAAATGAAGCTCTGTAAGCTCTACCTGACACAATGTCTGATAAAGATGTGTACACAGTGGATAGCCATCTGTCTGTATCTCTATCTTTATTTGTCCGTCACAACAGTTCTCCTTGAATGAGAAGTGAATCTGTGTGAATCACGCTACATCTACCTTGGTTACCGTCTCCCCAGCTGAGCCTGAAATCAAATGGATCAGCTGCTTATCATGCACGAGCCACATTTAATATCTTACACCGTCCTGCGCTTGGGATTCCTCTGGTGCATTAAGGATTCAGCGATTGTTCTGCTCGTTCATTTAATGCACCGTTATGCAAGGCATGGCACTTAACTGTGGGTGTTTACAAAAGACTCTGAGTCCCTGATGAACCGTGTGGTTGAATCTGCCCTTGTGCACAAATCCCTGAAATAAGAAAGTGAAAAAAGTTGGAAATAGTGTATTTGTGTGGGACTTGTGCTCTGAATTTGAAGTGGACTCTGTGGAGAAGGCTCTTGCTTTTACTTATGCATATAGTGAGAGCCAGAGGATTAGTCACTGGGAAGGGAGGTGAATAAATAATAGCACCCAGTGCATCTAGTCTATTGAAGTGTCACTGTAGCAGTGCGGTGCGCTCAATAAACCTCTAAACTCTGTTACCAAGGTTTAATTTACGTGTACGGACTGAGGGTTTGAACATTTAGGACCGTCTAAGGATCATATTAAGGTGACCATACACCACTGATACCCCACTCTCACATAGCAGTATTTTGACCTGGGCTGTCATGGCAAGGCCTTTTCCCGTGCTTACTTGAGTTTACTCTGAGTGTCCTGGGCATGTCATAGCTTTCCCGACCCTTTTTTGTGATAACGGGAAGGCGTGGCCTAAATACTGCAAACCCTGGATAAAATCAAACCTGTTTGATTTTTTTCCGGGCATGATGACGAGACCCACGTTTGTACACTTTGCCATGGTTTGACGAAGCCTGCTGAGGACGGTACATAGTCTGTCGAGGAGGATTCATGGTCTATCACAGAGGATTAGTGTCATTTCAAGAATATAAATGCCATAGAAAAGCCATTTTCATAAGTTTGTCCTCTGTGTTCATGAGACACCGGAGTGATTCCTCGAAACTGGCGTGCAGGTCTGATCAACAGATACTGATTACTACAACATATTCCCACAAATGTTACAGGTATTGCTCAATTTAATGTTATATATAGACATTTATTTAATTCGCCATCTACAACAGTTTGTCCGTTTAATTAGGGCTGTGATTTAAACATTAAGTTCACAGGTAAAAAGCGTTTATCTCTTCTGGCAAATTGAACGCAGCTGAGTTTAACTCCACTGGCTGAATCTGAAACGGATCACTATATGCTTCGTAGTACACTAGGTAGTGAGCAAAGCTGTATATTATCATATGATTTGGTAGGGTGCATGATAGAGAGCTACACGGCTGATGAAAGTATATAGGGGAAAAAAAGAAAACTTAAAATGAACACATGGAAATGAACTTGTATGTAATTATATTATATTAATATCATGAAAATGTATTATATTAATATTAAAAGCCCTGAAGTCATACAGTCTGGGCTAGGGGCGGGGCTAAATTTGCATATGTTAATTTTGCCTTTCATGGCAGCACCAAGCTTGCCTTCGGGTTAAGTGCGCCTTTGGGTGGAACTCGTACTATTTCGTTGCTGTTTTGGACTATCGGCTGAATGTGCCGTGATCTTACATAGCAAAACGCGGTATATGGGGGGTTCTCGGCGTCGCTCTGAAGTTTTCGGTAACTTAATGAAGCTTGGCGTGGGATTCACATACAATCATGACACTCTGGAATGTATACGGGACCTGGTGAGGTTTAACGGTAGGATAATTTGCATAATATTCTCCGCCCCCTTTTGTCTTGATTTTTGTTGTTTATGTCGTGGTTTTTTGACCCATGACAGCCCAGGCCAAAATACTGCTATGTGCGAAAGGGGCATTAATCTTCTCTGGCCTTCTAGTTGTTGCTGTAAAACCCTAGAGTGCATTTGGGTCATTATCCTGCTGTAGTATGAATCTTTTTCTACAAAGATCCGAACAAGCCTTTTCATTTTTTCTCTCAGACTTCTGGTCCCCACTGTATATATAAGTAGATATTACCGCAAAGCAGCCATACAAAAACGCTAAGAAAAAACCTTAGACAGACCTTGTTTAGATGCCTGTGTTAATGGCATAAAGCCAGGATGTTACCAGCGAAGATGGCCCACTAAATACCTGAGATTAGAGTACTGTATTAAATAGGACCCTGTCTGGGGAGACGGTGAAGGTTAATTGTCTGTCTGATCAGAGTGTAGAAGGCTAATTTCACAAACAAACAGCTCACAAGCAGACACGGGCAGATAAGGATAATCGATTATCCAGTCTAGATTGATCATCCAATTTTGTAAACCAGTCAGATAACCTCGTCGTGCCATGAAAGGTGGAAAGCTGGACGTTTTAGAGTCTCTTTGTCCTTTAAAGGAATTAGTTCACTGAAAGTGTACTCCATTTTCCATGTCAGCCAAGGCAACGTCTGTGCCCTTTTGTACTTTCTTACTGTAGCTATTAGGCTGATATATCCAATGGGAAATGGAAGTTTTAAAGTTCTTAAATAAAGTCATACAGACATGGAGTTTAGGACACCATTTAACTTCCTGTAGTCTTGAAAAATGAACAAGTTTTTTCATTTATAACGGTAAAAAAAATTTGAACATCTAAGTGTCAAACTATATAGACAAGTGCATTATCATGGAAACAGATCTCACTCCATAGTTACTGTATTTGCAGTACCATGGTACATTGTAGAGAATAATGTCATTAGAGAGCCAGAAACATTGTGAAATTCGTTTGTTTTCTCTAATCTCTTATTTCACAAGAAGAGTGGCAGCTCTGGGAATGTGGTAGTCTAGTGGTTAAGGCCCTGGATTAGGCACCAGAAAATTCAGGGTTCAAATCCCACCTTTGCCAAGTTGTCACTGCTGGCTCCTTGAGCAAGACCCACAACTTCTTGGAGGCTTTGTGGTACAACAAGATGAAATGAATGAGGTATGCTTAAGACACTTGTAACAATTCGATTGTAAAAGTGATTTGCCCTTTGTTTTGTTCAATATGAAGTTGCATTTTCATACGAATTACAATTTTTTAAATAATTTCCAGTAGACTTTGGAAGAAAATATGCGTACGTATTCTTATCTATAAAATGGAGACATGACAGAAATATTTGGAGCCCACTGTTGGAAGTCATAGAAATGACAGTTGTGGGTGCACAAGTATATCCACCTCTCTCACAATTTCTATTCAAATGTCCATTATAAAGGACATAAATGAATGTGCCGGGTCTCAGGAGGATATAGCAATACACATTACTCACAATTTGATTTAATTCACGATACTGAGTTCACAATTTCATTATTTTATGTTCAATAAATGACCTTGATTTTTTATTTCTGAAGAATAGCTATTAAACGTAATGTGTACTTTTTTAATCTAAATTTTTCAACAAAAATAACAAATAATAATTAGTCCCTGCAACTAAAAGAAATTACGATTCTCGCAGAAGACTTAATATGCATCTGTGAGCCTGATTGCGCCCTCTGGTGTTAAAAAAAGCAATTGCATTATATGGCATAACCAACTTAATGATGCATTGTGTATGTCATTACACTCCTAGCATACATGTACAGTGTTCCCTCGATACTTTGCAGTTCGTTTATTGTGGACTCACTGTTTCAGGGATTTTCAAAAAATATTAATGTAAAATATTTATTGTGGTATTTTTGCTGTTTCACGGGGTTTGCGGTTGTAACGAGGAAGCTGTCTCTGTGGTGTTTTGATACAGTCTTCCTCGTGTTCAGTGGCTGCGCCACATTTAGTATGCACTTAGCGCCATCTGGCGGTGCGGTGCTATAACACAGCCTAATTAGATCCACCTGGCAGAAGGACTATAAACTGAATAGAGCAGATCTGGAGCCTCGAGCTGGCATTGTGGCCTTACGCCCTTCACGAGGGATCGCACGCCACTCGAGCTCCAGATCTGTCCATGGTGGCGTGCTACAGGGAAGCTAATGGTGTACCGTTATAATCTGTTGTGTTTGTCTTGTTTCTGATTCTGGTAACCCCTGTACCGAGGCACGTCCCAGTCTCCATGAGTGTTTGGTCAGGGATGAAGGTACCACCTGCCCTTGGTAGATGGCAGGTGGAGTACAGGTCGGAGCCTGGAGGTATTTGAGGCATTCCTAGACAGTGTAAAGAAAGCAAGGTTTCCCCTGTTGTATGGAGGCACTCCCTGCGACTCACAGGCTGGTTGGGTGCGTGCTCTGCACCCGTAAAAACGTCTCCAGCAGCGTGAGCGTCTAGGGTGAGTTGCGTATTCGCCTGGTTGCTTCGGGTCTCCTGGCTGGTGTTGCCAGCTATTGAGATGTGCTCTCATGGGCCCGTATACCCTAGCTTCCGCCGATCCCCGGGGGTCAGCCGGTGTTGGCTGTTTTGGTTTGTTCTTGGTTCTGTTGGTTTTCTTGTTTGTTTAAATAAACATTATTGTTATTTTACGCTGTCCTGTTTGTGGGTCCTTTATGTTCAAATCCCACAACCATGACAGCGGTACTCCGTTTAAAGTATTTTTGCACATGCGTAGTATGTATTATACACTGTAAATAACCACCTAAAATATTTATGCATTTGGGTTAATTACCTAATTGATATTTAAGTTATCTATATTTAATATTGACATAAATACTTTCTTATTGTGACCAACTTCACTTACACGAGAGACTTCACACCAGTCTATACATTTATGTAAAGGCGGAGTCTTTTATTTTGAAAGGGTTGTTCGGCAGTGGCCGTCTTTGTTTGATTCCTATCATTCTAGCTGTAGGACGTATATTCAATGGTAAGTACTCATCATATTTTTAAAATTACATATCTAGGTTTAAGAGTTTAAAACATTTTATTATATCAAAATTCTTCAACATAGTCAAAACTGAGCAGCTCACATCATGAGGAGAGCTGAAATATTTGGTCAGATGGTATTGTGAATGTTTTTGCATCTTTGCTGTGTTTGCATGATCTACACTGTTTCTAACTCCCAGTTGTGCTGCCTCAAGTGACTTTAAGCACCCTGTTACACACTGACCTGTCTCGCTCCACTTTCCTGCATGTGTATTCATGTATGTGTGATGCCGAGTGACAGAGAGATGGAGTGTGGGAGAGAAAGTGTGTCTGTGTGTCACTATGTCTGATAACGACAGACACACATCACATGCAGTACACTTGGAGAGGAAGCGTCTGGAAGATACAGGGAGGAAAACGAGGGCAATGGTCTTTGAGGAGATTAATGACTACTCAACCCTGCCCTCCTCCTTCTTTCACACTCTTTCTGACTACAGCTATCTGGTTGGCTTCCACCCTTCCTGCCCCTTCTCCACACCCAGCCTTTCTTGTCACGAGGTGTCATTGGGGTGAACTAAAAGGAAGGACACAATCGCACAGCTTCACAGACTGGTAGATTTGATTGGAATGTAAGGTCAAACAAATGGGCTCAAAGAAAAGACCCCCAAAATATAATGGAATGAACAAAGAAATAGAAACTGTAAAATAGATAAACCAAAATACCCACTCAAGCCGTGAACCAGTGGGGCTAATTGGAGCCAGTCTTGACTTAAGAACTGAAAATTGCGTGGTTCTTTTATGCTTGGTTCCCGACTGAGTGACCACGAAAGGGTCGAGTCCGGAGACACGCTGTTCATCTATGCTTGATGCCCTCGCACAGGAAAAAAGGAGGGAAAAACACTCTAAACTGTAGCCATCGCACATTACCTCAGGTCTGGACCCTACCACCATCCCTCTACAAAGGAATTGCATTACCTGCTGACTCTACTCCCTCCCACCTGGGTGGAAGAGCGACACCTTGTTGGAGGATATCGGGTGCCTTGGTACCAACCGATATGCACCGCAAAAGACTCGTCCCCCTTTGCCAGTGGGAAGCCATTGGTCTGCACACCAGAGCACAGGGCCAATACAGGCATGGGTGTTCCATTGCTGCATGGTAACGCCCTACTGGGCACCTCTAAAACCCAGGGATGGTGCAGTAAAGAACACAGCTCCAGCTAAACCAAATATAGGGCCAGAAGCAGGTGCTGCTGATTAACCCGCATCAACCCCGATTCGCCACAAGGTCATAGCATCTACCAATCACTCAAAGCCCCCCTACTGGTTTACTGCCAACCCTCCACGGCATCGCAACACCTCTAATGTTGCAGCATGGAGTGGCAGGGCTCCTAATAGTAAGTGGTTTATTTTGAGACTCCATTTCCTTTAATACCCCATTCTCACATAGCAGTATTTTGGCCTGGGTTATCGTGGGTCAAAAAGCCACGACATTTACCACAAAATTAAAGTAAAAATGGGGCGGAGAATAGTATGCAAATTATCCTACCGTTAAACCTCGCCAGCTGCTGTATACATTCCAGAGTGTCATGACTGTACGTCGAATCCCACGCCAAACTTCCTTAAAAAGTCAGTGAAAAATTCCGAGCGATGCCGAGAGCCCCCCATATGCCGCGATTTGCCATGTAAGATCACCAAAGGCGCACTTTAGCCTGAAGGCAAGCTTGGTGCTGCCATGAAAGGCGAAATTAAAATAATCAAATTTAGCCCCGTCCCTAGCCCAGACTGTACGAATTCAGGGCTTTTAATGTTAATATAATATTATATGATATAATTTTCCTTGTGATATTTATACATTTTCGTGATATTAATATAATTACATATAAGTTCATTTCCATGTGTTCATTTTAAGCTTTCTTTTTTCCCTATATAGACTTTCATCAGC
>JAVSBU010133938.1:0-20473 GCA_033118015.1 Loricariichthys derbyi
GATATATGGATGCAGTTAGAGAGGATATGGAAGTAGTTGGTGTGAGGACAGAGTGAGATGGAGGAGGATGACTCACTATGGAGACCTCTGAAAAGGGAAAAGCCCAAAGAAGAAGAAGAAATTTTTTATTAAACCCATATATTTATAATATATTACATTTTAATTACAGCTTCTTTATTTTATAAAACTGCTCCGTAAATGAATAGGATTAGATTTCTGAAATTTTGAGATTTCTGATTTAGCTTTTCATATTTGGGCCGTTTGGTATTGCTAGCGGTTAGTACTGTCGCCCAAAACATTTTTGCATTTTACAGCTCAATGCAAAGCTACACATCAGAAAGTCACTCAATGCTTTTCTATATATAGTCAGATAAACTTAGTTATGTAGTCATTTTACATTGCTCATGTTATTCATGTTTTTGTTCAGTATATTTATGACATGAACTCTTGCTGTCCGTTTCTACTTACACCCACATACAGTACACGCATTTATGTCCTAACCTCACTTTTATTTTCTCACTCTCTTCCAGACTGGTTTGTTCTTTGGAGAGGCAGAAGGAGCTGTTATGAGTAAGCTGCTCTCAATGGGTTCTTTTAAAAGGTAATACGAAATATTATTATTATTATTATTATTATTATTATTATTATTATTATTATTATTATTATTATTATTATTATATGAAGCAGCAACAGACTGAATAACTCAAAGTCTGAGTAAATTCAATAAGATTTTATATTTTTAAAGGAACATTCCATTAGCAGATCATAATATAACCTAGCTGTACTGATTAATAAACAGTAGTAGTATTTATAATGAATGGTTACTGAATATAGTTATCTTAAAATAATCAATAAGTGTGTGAAATGCAAGACACAATGAGATAAAATGTAGCTTAAAAACGGTAGACTAAACAAAACTGGTACAATGAAAAAATTTTAATGCAAAGGTTTACCTGTGTAACTGTTTTTATTAATTTAAACAAATGAACTAATGTTATGAGATCTACATGTTTAGGTATAAAAATGATTCAAATTAATGTATATTATAAATATGTTCATTTGAATAGGTGTATTTATCATAAATATTTACATTAATATTAATCGTTTTTATGCCTAAATTTGTAATCTTATGACATTTAGTTCTAAATATTTAGGTAGAAAAATATTTATGTTAATGTAAATATTTATTGTAAATATCTTTGTCTGAATATTTTTATTTATAATAAATATTTACATTAAGATGAATAATTTTTTATGCCTAAATATGTAGATCTTATGACATTAGTTCTAAATATTTAGGAAGAGAAATATTTGTTAATGTAAATATTTATTATAAATATCTTTGTTTGAATATTTTTATTTTTAATAAATATTTACATAAATTGAATTTATTTTAAATACAGAATGTTTGTCTGAATATATTTATTTATAATAAGCATTTACATTAACAGGAATAATTTGTATGCCTAAATATGTAGAGCTTATGACATTAGTTCTAAATATTTAGGTAGAAAATATTTATGTTAATGTAAATATTTATTATAAATATCTTTGTCTGAATATTTTTATTTATAATAAATATTTACATTAATTTAAATAATTTTATGCCTAAATATATAAACTTATGACCTTAGTTCTAAATATTTATGTATAAAATTATTCATGTTAATGTAAATATTTTTATGAATATCTTTGTCTGAAAAGATTTATTTATAATAAATATTTACATTAATATGAATAATTTTATGCCTAAATATGTAGATCTTATGACATTAGTTCTAAATATTTAGGTATAAAAATAATTCACATTAATGTAAATATTTATTATAAATATGTTTGTCTGAAAAGATGTATTTATAATAAATATTTACATAAATATGAATAATTTTATGCCTATATATGTAATGTTATGACATTAGTTCTAAATATTTAGGTATAAAAATACTTCATGTTAGTGTAAATATTTATTATAAATGTTTGTTTGAATAGGTTTATTTATAATAAATATTTACATTAATATGAATTATTTTTATACCTAAATATTTAGAACTAATGTCATAACATTACATATATAGGCATAAAATTATTCATATTTGTGTAAATATTTATTATAAATAAATCTTTTCAGACAAACATATTTATAATAAATGTTTACATTAATGTGAATTATTTTTATGCCTAAATATTTAGAAGTAATGTCATAAGATCTAGATATTTAGACATAAAAATGATTCATGTTTTAAATATTTATTATAAATATGTTTGTTGCATTTGTGTTAAATTATTTTATTTAAGCTTATCTTCAGTGAAATCCAGATATGTTACTGCACATGAACTTAAATGTCATTGGCGTTGTTGGCCTGAATCATCCAAATTAAATCTAACGTGTTTGTATTTAACAAACTATTTGACACATGCCAATAGCCATTTATGAGATCCACACTTATTTTTCAGTCATTTATAGAGCTATAAATAAAATTAAATGCATAACTGGATAAAAAGTGACTGAGAACTTCTCTGAGAAGATGAATGCTTTCTTAATTCAGTTTAGCATATTTGTCTTAAATGGAGAATTGAACGGAACAAGAGGTATCCTGGGTGGGCAGTACACATACACAGAGACAAACTTACATAAATATTTCCTTTCTAGTAACACAATCATACATCTAGGGAATAGGGTTCTTTGTGGTGTGCGGTGGGATGGGAATGGCCGCAAGCAATGGGCAGTGACATGATTAACTATGATTAAGTGTGGAATGTGAGGAGGAGGAGGACGAGGAGGAGGAGGAGGAAGATTAGGCTGATGTTGCAAGTCTTTCCGTGTGCAGAACAATTCTCATGTGTGCCATTGTCCTTTTGCTAATACACTTACCAAACACACATACATGCACAAACTCATGCAGGCTATATATTACAATCCTAAGAGGAATAATGCAATACCCACAACCAACCCTGTCCTTAACCTTTGGAAGCAAATGGAAATAGTTTTAGTAGGTCTTTTAGCATAGTTTTTGGGAAGCTGCTCTTTATGCGGATAATAAGGCACATATTATTATTATTATTATCATTAATATTAATAAGACGAAGAACAAGAAGGTGAGAGGTGGTGACCTGGGATTGATTCCTGTGGTGGTGCTTTCTGGCCAGGTTGGATGTCGCACAAACACATCATTTTCATGTCTGAAGAAGGGAATTTTGGATGGTAGAGTTTCTACTAGTGCTGTAACGACGATCCTTTCAGAGCTATGAATAATGGACTGATGCCTCGTACAGGATATGTGATCTTCTGCAACCTGTGAATTCTGGGATAAGCTCCAGACCCTCTGCCGTGTTTTTCCCACAATTTATGAGTTCTGTTGCATATCCCTGGAGAAGACAAGCATACAATTGCCCTGGACAGGACACCAATCAATTGCAGGACCACTGAGGTTTGGTGATGTCATCTTCACCAAACCTACACCTGTGCATTTACTTATGCCTAATTTTAGAGACAGGTGAATGGGACAACCTGTCACAAGGAAGTGGGATCTCTTGAAGCAAAAATGCCTTGTGAAAGCCAGGAAGAACCTCTCTTGAAATCCAGCAAAGAGCTTAGCACAAAATGATGTCCACAATCAAAAACATTAATCCCTACCTAACTGCAGCCCCCTGCCCCAGATCCTAAAAATCTTTATTTCTTATTTTACAATAGAAATATTTTTGTTTTAATACTTACAATAATTTTAATGCTTTAATGATCTTTCTTTTCCAGTTTTTCTGTGTTCAGCATTCCCTCTGGGTTTTCTCTTTCAATTTTGAAAAGTTTCAACTTGTTTTTTCTTCAGGTTTTTTCTCTGTCTTCCATTTTCGGCTGTTTCGCTTAAGCCATACTTATTTCTTTTTAAGATTTCACCTTATCAAACTTCTGTTTTTCTTGCTTAGAATTTCTGTTTACTCTTTTTCTGACTTCTCTGTTTTCAGCATATTTTCCTTTCTTTTCTTTTTGTGTTTTTTCTTTTGTTTTTCTCTTTTACAGACACACAACAAATAAAAAAAATTACAAGCAGCATCTAAAAAAAGCATGCAGACATGACAGTGCCATTGATTCTGGGTGATGTAGTTCACCAATATTGAGAAGCTTACACTGTAGCTCTCTACCACCCTCTGGCATCCAAGAGACCACAGCAGCATGCCCACCTGCTGGCCCAGGCATTTTGCCACACTCCATATTGCAATGAAGTTTTATAACCTTCTCCAGTCTTTCAACTGACCACTCTTTTATGGGTATTTTATTTAGTATTTTATTAAGTATTTTATTCACATAGGTAAATTACAAGGTTCTACAAGATTTTTTTTTGCCTAAACACTGAATGATTCCAGTCATTAAATGATTTAATTAGTTAATTTTTAAATTTAAAATTTTTTTAAATTATTTGATGTAAAGTAATAAAGCTGGGTGAATATCTAAGTATGGTGATTCCATACTTTTGTCATTACTAGTTTATGGAGCTCCATGATTTAATATAAAAAACATTAATTGAAAGAAAATGACATTTAACTTTAGACTTTCTTATAATGTTTGATAAAACCGCCAAACTGAGACACTTCTTAATTTTCTTCCCAGATACTCAAACACATCTTAAGTGTTTGTTGGCAAGTAGCTCTATTTTTTAGTCGTCTCACCATAGAACCCGGGTCCACCCAAACTTTTAGTTGTTTCTAGTGAACTCCAGGTGGTTATCTTTGTGGTTAGATTAAAGAAAAGCATTTTACCTTGCAAATAATTAATGGCATAAAGGTGGTGCTTAATAATATGTTTGGAGTCTTGGAAACCCTATCAGTGATCCTTGGAGAAATTTCTGTGTCTCAACCATCTAGGTTTGTTACAGCCATGTCTGTTTTAAACTTCTTAATTATTACTCTAATAGGATAACCAGATACTGAAAGCAAAGGTTTGCATTTTTTTATCTGGCCAACAAAAAAGGTTATCATCTGTGGTTTGGTGCTATGATCTGAGGTTGCTGCTGCAGTTCTGGGTCAGGTCCAAAGAATCATGTCAGCTGTTACCTGAATATACTGAACCACCAGGTTATTCCATCAATGGATTTTTTCAACACTGATGGCACGGCCATACTCCAAGATGCCAGTGCCAGGATTCATGGTTCTTAAATTGTGACAGAGTAGTTCAGGGAGCATGAGACATCATTATCACACATGGATTGGCCACCACAGAGTCCAGACCTGAACCCCATTGAGAATCTTTGGGATGTGCTGGAGAAGGTCCAATACAAGATCTTAGGGGAAAAATTAATGCAACTCTGGACAGAAATAAATGTGACATTGCAGAAGGTGTGGAAATGACAAGCAAAAAGGTCTCCACATTATCAAACAGACTGAGGATGTGTGAAATTATAGGAGCATTTTTTCTATTATTTTCTATCATGGTTGGTTGGTTTAATAAATGAAGCCCTGTGGCAGCAAAGTGACCCAAGCAGTTTGCTCTGTTACCTCACAGATCCAAAGACTTGAAGGTTTTCTGTAGGTAATTTTGTCTAGGTTTATTGCCTTCCACATATCAATGAGACTCAATAACCCAGGCATGAATGTGTATGACAGTTACATTAGTAACCTTGTTCCTGTCACAAAAATAGCTATTGACGCCAATGTGCTTTTAAATAAATAATGATGGCGTGATGTCTCTGCCAAATCCTGTTCGTGACGCCAAATTCTGTTGTGGGGTTTTCAGGCTGACAGAAACTAAAACTAGTAAATTAGACCGATACCAAAATCCAGTAGAACAACAGACAATAATTTATTACTTTATCTCAGAGATAGAGCAATACGGACAAATACAGTCAATGAATGATATCATGCAAATGCCGTCTCTTCCTTGGTTTAGCTAGTTTTAATATTTTCCTTTTAAGGCTGGTTGTTTTTTTCACACATCTGTTATTTTTGCAGGTGGAACTTTTCACCCCAAGAAGTACCTAACCACAGGTTAACCACAGGCTGTCACCTGAGTCTATTTTTTTAATATGATCATTCAGCTGTATGTTGGTCTTGGCCAAATATAATTCAACTATAATGGCACACTGCCCTACTGCTGCAGGTGTAATGTCATTCTGATCTTTAACTGCTATGTTTCTGCAACTGAAAATCTTCAAGGGTGACACGGCATTTCACTTACAAAGATGAAAACTCAGAGAAAACAAGCAATATATCTTTAATATAAAAGCAACATATTTTGTACTGAAAATCTTCCACATTATAAATATATGACATTCGAAAATACTGTAAAGACCATTATGTCTTTATAACTGGTAAAATAGTTATGGCAGCTAAAAACCTAAAAAAGAGAATTGTTTTTAGAAATGTGGCTCAAAGCGTAGCTAAAACTGATTGAGGCTGTTAATCCCATCAGTTCTGAGGGATTACACGTAATCTCCTATGCACGCTATGTCATGGTTGTGCATCTCCGGTTTTGGTTGCGTTAGGTCGGAACCTGTCCTTGGGCTATGTGTGCAGCAGTGTCAAATGCCAGTTGCAGCTTAGACAGCGCTCACACACAAGTCCACACACACTCCCACACAGTTTAAATCCCATAAAGCTCACCAAATCCCCTCCACACACTTGCCCTGACAGTCATACATTCATGCAAGAACCACAAACTCCCAGAAATGCAGACTAGTATGTTCAACAAAGACACACATACTTCGGTGCAATTGACATTCACACAGACATCCCATCCTCTGTTAGCCTGGAGGCCCACTTGTTAGAAGATATTCTTCTCCCCTCTGTGCAACCTCTTTTATTACCCATACAGACACTGCATGTGATTTCCTTATCCGGCTGCCTTTTCCATCATCACCTCTCACGATGTGTTATCAACATCATTGTGGGAATGGAATCGCGTCTAGACATCTCACCTCTTCACGCACAAAAAGAATTCTCTGTCTTTTGTAATCGTCAGATCACTTTTATCGTGTAGCTTTCTTGTTAATTGTTGGTAGTCTAACGATTTGTCAGAAAAATACATGTAGTTTAGGGAATAAATACATGGACTATTTAAACATGGCTCAAAGATTATTTCTATTAAAATGCATGCTTTATATCTTTTTCTGTGCAGGGTGACTCTGTATGACTACCAGGCCATCTGTAGGATATACAAAGAGAGCAGTGACGGTTCGAGCAGTTTACTAGACGTGAGTATAAAGTCGAACCGACATAATGCATACCATTGTTTACTGTAAACTGCTATTAACTTGTTACGTCTGTGTGAACGTGCATCACAACCTTGTTTCTTTATTCATTCCTTTTCTCTATTTTGTTCACTACGTTCACTTTCCCTCACTTTCCATCCCTCTCTCTTTTTGGGTGGTCTGCCCACACTGTGATGAGGGGCAGCCACATCCATGCAGTTCTCTGCCTGTGTGTGTGTGTGTGTGTGTGTGTGTGTGTGTGTGTGTGTGTGTGTGTGTGTGTGTGTGTGTGTGTGTGTGTGTCCCAATGTGTGCAATCGTAATTGCCCGACTGTATTTACTGCATCTCTACATGCACATCCGACCGCATGCCTCCAACACATCTCTTATTGTGCGATTTATTCTTACCTTTTTCTTACAGCCCTATTTCACCTTCTTTGTGACTGTCAAGTACCTGCTGACTGAGCTTATCATGTAAGGAACTGATTCACCCTAAACCTCTTGGTCTACACATTTTTAAAACAAGAAATTTTTGAAATAGAGCTCTAGAGCTTGGGAAGTGAAACCTGTGCATTTTTGGGTTACTCTTGGGTGGGCTGAAGGTGGTTATTTTAATTGGAACTATGTGATTTTGTATGGCTCTAACTGCACTTTGTAAATCACAGAAGACTGCATACTTTCTGTAGCCTGTATTGACCGATGGTCCTATTTAGTTTCTTGGGGAATTCTAATAATAATAAATAATAATGCATTGGATTTACATAGCGCTTTTTCCAGAACTCAAATATTCTAAATATTTTATAAATCCATAATGTTGGGAGACTTACATTATTTAAATAAATGCATGCAAGGTGGGGTTTGGAGCTATGATCTAGAGTTGCTGCTGCAGTTTTAGGTCGGGTCCAAAGAATGAGGTCAGCTGCTACCTGAACCACCAGGTTATTCCATCAACGAATTTTTTCTTCCCTGATGACCCAGCCATATTCCAAGATGATCCAATACCAGGATTCATCAGGCTCAAATTGTGAGAGAGTGGTTCAGGGAGCATGAGACATCATTTACATTCACGGCCACCACAGAGTCCAGACCTGAACCCCATTGAGAATCTTTGGGATGTGCTGGAGAAAACAGTGGGTCCAAATCCCCCATCATCAAACAAGATCTTGGGGAAAATTAATGCAACTCTGGACAGGAATAAATGTTGTAACATTGCAGAAGCTTGTGGAAACAATGCCGTAATCAAAGCTAATGTGGTCCAACCAAATATTAGAGTGTGTGTCCTTTTTTTTGACCCGGCAGTGTTACATATCTGTGACTGGCAAAAGCATGTGAGTTTCTAGGATTAGCAAATAATTGTCAGGACATCTGTCTGTGAATTTAATTTCAGGAGAATGTAGGTCACTGAGTAGTTCTACCAAATAATGTTTAAAGAAGAATAAATATTTTGGAATAGCCAGCTCAAAATCCTGACCATAACCCTAAAAAATGCTGGAGAATGAGCTAAATTAAATGGTTAATTTGTGAAAACCCACCAACATCCCACAGTTGGAGCTGTTCCTTATGGGGGAAAAGATTCAAATTCCCACAAGGACTGATCAACAGTTACCAAAAAGGTTTGTTCCAGTTGCGGCTGTACAAGGGGCCACACCAGATATTGAAAGCAAAACTTCACATATTGGTTCATTCACACATTTGTAACATTGGATCATTGTCCTCAAAAATTAAATAAGCATAATACTTTTGTTGGTGGCTCATTGGACAGCATTGTCACCTCACAATGATAAGGTCCTGGGTTCAGTCCAAGGGGAGCTGTCTGGATTCTATGTCTATGTGTGTTTACTCTGCATACTCTGGTTTCCTCCCATAGTCCAAAGACATGCTTTAGGTTACTTGATTATGCTAAAGTGGCCCTAATGTGTGAGTATGTATGAGCGAGTGAGCCTAATGGTTAAAGTACTGGACTATGGACCAGAATGTCCAGGGTTCAAATCCCACCTCTGGATAATTGCCACTGCTGAGTCCTTGAGCAAAACTGTTAACCCACAATTACTTAAGTCACTCTGGATAAGGGGCATCTGCTAAATTACATAAATATAGATGTAGTGATGAGGGGAGCAAAAAAAAAAACTAGAGAGGTGCGTTTCCTGCAGAAAATGCGAGTGTGATTGCCATGATGCAAGAGCCGGGACATGGTGCATGCCGATTTTCATGTTTCCAGCTCAAAAAAGTGTCAGAGTTACGGCCATGGGTGATCGGCAGTAATGTTTTCTCGCATTTTCGCGCATGGCATGCGAATGCAATGTGCAAATTCTTAGTTGTGTACAACCAACCATGTCCCGAGAATTCTGCACGTTATGCTGCTTGTCCCATATCAATATCTCGAAAATTGCAGGTGAAATTGAGCGTCAAAAAACGGCCAAATAACATTGTGCTCAATGGTTTACAGGCAATCACACTAAAAAATACTTTGGAGCAAAATTTACATCGGGCAATAGAAAGTCACACAGAAATGATAAGGAACAGGTCCCTGAATCAATATGTGGATTAATGATATTGGCACAGGGTGGTGTTTCAATACTAGATGATTGTCTCTAACAATATGGCCATTCAGTGTATAACTTGAAATATTCAGTGTCTTTGCAAAAGTATTCCAACACCTCAAACTTTTTCACATTTTTTCACGTTACACTTAAATGTATGTTATTGGGATTTTATACAATAGACCAACACAAGTATGTGTGAAGTGAAAATAAAATAAATAAATATCTGAAAAGTGTGGTTTGCATTTGCATTCAGCCCCTCTGATGTCTCTATATAAATTCCAGTGTGACCAATTACCTTCAGAAGTCACCTAAATAGTAAATAGAGTCCAGTTGTGTGTAATTTATTCTCAGTATAACTACAGCTGTTATGTGAAGGCCTCAAGAGGTTTGTTAGAGAACATTATTGATCAAACAGCATCATTAAAGACAAGAAACACGCCAGACAGATCATGGATAAAGTTGTGGAGAAGTATAAAGCAGGGTTAGGTTAGGTCCCAAACTCTGAACATCTCATGGAGCAGTGCTAAATCATCCGAAAATGGAAGGAGTATGGCAAATCTAACAAGACATTGCGGTCCACCAAAACTGACAGCCCAGGTAAGGAGACACTAATAAGAGAAGCAGGCAAGAGGCTCATGGTCACTCTGGAGGAGCCGCAGAAATCCACAGCTCAGGTAGGAGAATCTATCCACAGGAAATTGCAGCAAAATGTGGTCATACAAAGTATTGATTCAGGGGGGCTAAATACAAATGCACGCCAAACTTTCCAGATTTTTATTTATTAAAAATCCTGAAAACCATGTATCATTTTCTTTTCACACATACTTGCTACTTTGTGTTGTTTTATCACATAAAATCTAAATAAGTACATTGATGTTTGTAGGCGTAACATGAAAAAATGTGGAAGAGTTCAAGGGGTATGAATACTTTCACAAGGCACTATATAATCAATGGACAAAAAAAACAAATACCTGTGACGAAACATGCCTAATAACATATAATAGCTCATGAGTTCTGACAAAAATTTCCTATAGACTGGGAGTTGTGAAACCTGTAGATCTGTATACTTCCTTCACACCATGGTCTTTAGCATGCCAAAATGCAATCATTCCTTTTTGCCAGTCATTAACATTTGTTATGTGACCCACACACTGAGTAAGACGTTCACTGTATTGTATCACCTCTTCTCAATCTATGAATCCTGTTGCACACCCCAGAGGTATTTATAACCTAAAACTACTTGTGCAATGCCATCTACAGGAGCCTGCAGTTACTACCACCTTGATCATGCAAGTGACTAATATTTTGTTTGGGGGATATAACTGGATATATTGGGAGGAAACCGTACAGTGCAGAGACCAGTGAGGGAGATTACAACCTAACCAGGAAACTACTGTGTTATGTAGCATCAACTCAGAGGGACCAATGATGATGGCCAACTCTGGGGAATGCAGAATGTGGAAGGAGATGTTCTCAAGATGGAGTGGGGTAGTGGTCACCTGAATTTGATGTGTTTGATGGGTGACAGAAGCTGAGATACCAGATATCCATCCACAGCTGATACATGAATTGTGCTGTATGGCCCCTGTACAGGAATCCCATCCCTAGTGATGAGTTCTGAGTAAATGAAGTTCCCCTCCATGTCAGAGAGCTGAAACAGATAGGACAGACTTGGAAGGATGCAAAAATACTTGAATACCAAATGGAATTTCCTCTGCATGCTATGCTGATGGTAGCGACGGCCCTCTATGTGGGCAATCAAGACATTTATAGGTCAGGTTTCTGCTCCCTCCACAGTAGAAGCACAGGCCCACAAAACATCTACTGCATCAACATTCATCTGCCTGACACTGCTAAGCATCTACCTGAACCTGCCCATCTTAGCCCTGTTAGGTTGGTAATATATGAAGAACGCTGTAGCAGGAAGCTCTGGCAGCCATCAGAACTTATCTGGAAGGGCTTACCTTATTAAATGCTCTCCAGGGAGCTAGGGTTAAGCCAAATGGTCAAATGACAGGTGTGGGAGGAGGGGCCCATCAGGTCCAGAAATCTGGTGAGTGAGCTTGGTGATGGAGGATTCAAGGGTCACAAGGTGCTGGAGCTGGTTGACAAGCTGATGCATGGTCCGAGCAGTAAGATGACTGCTGTTATTAATGCATGGCAAGTACTTTCATAATTGAATCAGCTTTGGTCATCTCCAGAGCCTTCTCCAGCACGTACCAAAGATTGTAATATACATCCATTCCAAACGTACAGGGTTGCCATTGCATTTTTCGTTTCAGAATGCTCCAAACCTTCTCTTTTTGGACCAGGTCACCTTTTTTCACAGCCTTTATAATGTGTGCAGCATATGGTTTTGCATTGTCTTGCTGAGAAATGCATGGACATCCCTGGGAAGATCTCACCTTGAAGGCTTATGTTGCTCAAAAATCTGAAAGAGCTTTTCTGCATTAATGCCGGTATCACAGAAGTGTAAATGAATTTTACCTTGACTATTGGTGATGACAGTCTGGATGGTTGTTTTCATGTTTGATCAGGAGCACATGCTGTCCATTCTTTCCATAACAGATCTGGAATGCTGATTCTTCTGACCACAATACAATTTCCAATGTGTGATTGTCCATCATAGATGGCTCAGAGCCCAGATAAGGCTACATTTTAAGTTTAATTTCATTCATAAATGTATCTCCATATTGTAATGCTTGGCGAAGGTTTGAAAGTAATCCCTTGTCCATGTGGTTATATCAAATATTGATGAATAATGGTCGTTGATGCCGTGCTGTATGTAGGACTGGAGATCACAGATGTTCAGCTTATGCATGTTTGCCCTTTATATGATATTAAGCACTGTAGAGGAAGAAATATGAAAATGCCTTCTAATAGTTACTTGAAGAACATTGTTTCCAAACATTTCAGTAACCTTCTGACAAACTGGAGATCCTATGCCCAGAGTAAATGAAGTTTTTTTTCATACTTTTCCAATATGTTTTGATTTGGGATTATATATAATTAAACCTTTCTAATTCTTAGCTAATTTTCCGTCTTTCTTTTTCGTTCACAGATTTCTGCTGGAATTCAACCTGTACAGCTGGTGGTATTCCGATTTTACAGCAAAGGGTTTGCTTCCTTGTGTTTGTGTGTGTTATCAATGTGTGAATTTCCCAATGCACATTCAGAAGGACAAGCATTACGGACATAATGACATTTTTAAGCTTGGAAAGAATCACATTTACAAAGGCTTGTTTTCTCGTCATTATAATTTTACTTACGGAAATACAATAGGACAGTAATGCTAAACACGTCTCTCACCAACTGAGCTGTGTATCTATCCAAATGCTCTCTACAGACAATATGTTAAAAGAATTAGTGTTAATGAAAATCCAATAGCCTCATATCCTCTGCTTCATACCATAGAAGCCTTTCTGCCAAGAAAACACTTAAAGCACTTAATTCTTTAAAACACTCAGTTCTTAAGCCTTATTTCTCAGGGTCTTTTCTGTATCTGTATCCAAAATTACTTTTTGAACATTGATTTACTTGTCCTGAAACTCTTATCTTTCTAATACATTAAATTAACCTGAAGTAATTTTCACCGCACCGACACATATGTGCATTTGGAATGTTTTTCAATCTCACTTTTTTCACATTGCGTAATGTTGTGCTTAAATTCAAGGACAATTCATAGTTACGCATAAACACAAATTGAAAACAGAATTTTAGAATTTTTCTTGCAAATTTATTTAAAAGGGAAAACTGAAAGATTGCATTGACCTAAATATTCACCCTTTCATCAGTAATTACTATATTTAAAACACTTTTAGCAGCAATTACAGTCTCCAGTCTTCTTGGGTATGTACACCTAGATTTGGGAATTTTTGCCATTTTTCTTCTCAAGAGCCTCTCAATATCTGTCAGTTAACATTCAGAGTGTTGCTGGACATCCATTGTTACATGTCTCCTGAGATGTTCCATTTGGTTTAACTCAAAGCTCTGGCTGGGCAATTCAAATAGTGTTTTCTTGGCTGTGCGTTTAGGGTCATTGCTTTCTTGGAAGGCAAACGTTTGGCTCAGTGTGCCATAATAATATAATAATGTGGTCACACAAAATATTGACACTTTTTTGGCACAATTTGGACGTGTTTACTGTGGGGTGTACACACTTTTGTTGCCAGATATTTCGACATTAATGGCTGCGTGTTGTTATTTTCGGAAGACAGTAAATCTGTACTGCTGAATATTTTTAAGTTCTATAGTGTTGTTCCATGATACTGTATATACTCTAATAAGATATACTTGATTGATGTGGAAGTTTCTTTTTAAAAAAGCATTGCTATCCACAGTCTCCTGTATTTTATTTACCTAAGAGGCAACACAAATTTTTAGGTCAAAGCATGGCAATGACACCAAGAGACAACAAAAAATTAACACTGACATTTAAACTTCTATGGGTCTCGCTCCCGTCTTCAGATCCTTTTATGAAAAGTATTTAAGTCTTATCCAATAAAGTGAAAGGCTTATTCTTTAGAAGGTTACAGACAGTAAATAAGTTATAGGGTTGTTTGGGTACACTTAGAGGTGATAAAGTTTTTTTACAGCCTAAGACTTAATTTTTTCATTATGTGTTTTCTTGTTCACAGGCAGTGTGTAATATAACTCAGATTTTTTGGAGTTTGTGTAGATTTGTAGGGTTGTCATTAAAAACTGAGGTTAGCGAGACCAGGAATGTGGAATTTAAACACCAGGTGGCGTCAGAACTAAACAAACATGCTTTTTTACAACTGACCATTAGATGCTTGACTGTACTTCATAGTGTCCTGTACTTTTCCTCTTTCTGCATGGTTTTTACTAGCATGCTGATATAAATGATGTATATGTATCTGTCCGCCTTCTTATTTTTCCCCTTTTTCCTACCTCTAGCCCAAAGAGAACACCGGACAATGTTGGTTCCCTGCGATACAGAATATCCGGCCTTCATCTCGGAGCGAACCATTAAGGAAACCACAGGGAACATAGACTGTGATGACTGCATTAAGTAGGTGTAATTGTAAACATGGCGAGTAAAAGCAAATCTCACAAAGCAAAGTTATACACATTCAGAGGTTATGACTGTGTAGAGGAATTAAATCAAAATGCAACCGTCTGTGTCACATCTTGCCTAAAACATTTGTATTCGTGTGTAAGTTTGGCCGTTTGTGTTTGACATCGAGCTCTGGAAATTGTCTGCGCACCTCCATTTCGAGGAATTAGCAGTCTATTTAGAATGAAATTGGAATCTGTTTATCCAAGTGTTTGGTGCTCTCTGTGATTTCAGACCCATTCTTGCTGAAATAGTATACACTGAGCCACAAACATTTCCTCTGGCTGCACACATGAGTTCCCATTTTTAAAACACAACACCTCTGCCCATATCATATAATAAACGCAACAAGCTTTTATTAACTCGCCATAACATTTCAATTGCCCTCAAGGGTCAAGACACTAAAACTAAATGATGTGGTCGATTTTTTAGAGCGCAAACTCAACCGGCTTAAAGCTGTCTGCTTTTGTCCTGTTCCAGTCCATATTTCAGGCTTATGTTGCACGAACTAGCTAAACGCATGCACGCAAAGTTATTTTGAACACGCAAATAGTAAGCACAATGGGTCTAGCTGTGTGGTTGCTATTATCTTGTTCCGAAGTGTTGAGCAGTTTGGATCACCAATAAAATGACTGTTATTTTGAGCTACAATTAAGCAATATTACACGAGAGAGAGTGCTTTAACGTGAGACGATATTGCTGTGATGAAGCATGATCACGAGTGTATCACTGCGATTATACCACGGTTCAGTTATCACCCTTTATTTTTAGATTTTAAGATAAACAGGGCTGAAAAATGATTCATTATTAACATTGTATGAGGTAAAATAGTTCAATTCTCTTAGTATTCGGCTGTTACACCAACGTCAGGCTATGGACGAGGAACAGAATTCGTAATCGGAGCGAGATCGGGGCATTATAACCAAAATAAAGCATCGTGTTAAGATAAGATAAGATAAGCCTTTATTAGTCCCACAGTGGGGAAATTTACGTTCCTCCAACTCAGAGAGAGTTGGAGAGGCGGCTGTCCTTTCACAAGGCGTCGCCTTTAAAAGCTAGAAAAACAAATAACAGATATAAGAGAGTAATACATGGGGTAAGTGGAAGAGAAAAAAACCATCCCAGACTATGTTCATTAATGAATACAGTTTGGGAACTGAAAAAAACACTTCTGCACAGTTATGGACAAATACACATTACAACATAAAAACTGAGACACGCAACAGGAAAAAACAGTATAGCAATGAAGGCATAAGAAACGGGGAAAAAGAGAGAGTGTCTCTATATATCGCCCTTACTGGGGGATTGTTTATGTTCCAGCAATGACCGTGGCCAAGGTACACGCTGATAGGAGGCCAAAACACAGATTAGCAGACTTTTTATGGTGACAGCTGCATACCTTAAGCAAAAACTGCCTCTACTCCATTTCAGAACGTTCAGTTCGTTCAGAATTGTCCAAAACGGTCCAAACTACGCTGCAGAGCCACCAGTTTCTCCCAGATCGAATCATTCTCATGGTTTATAGTCACAGTCTGAGTGCTGACAGCTCTGCCCACAGATTCAATCATGTCAGGCAGCTTAAATGGGCCTTCGACGGCTGCCTGCAATCTTCAAACTTTTTGATACACCAGGGCAATGCCTAATCCAATCAGCAAAAATCCTGTGATCATAAATCCAAATAGATAGACATCCTCTACATCCTCCGTGGAAAGAGTCACCAGGCACACGACCGGCCACTTCCCCCAGGCGTCCATCGTGTAGCCAGCCGCAAATGTTCCATCAGGACAGGTTTGCTCCCCCGAACCCAATCTTCTCGTCGAGAAGATGGTGTCAATTGCATTCAGAGACCACTTAAGTTCCATTTTTCTTTTGCATAATTTCCGTTACTCGGCTAGTTAGTATAAATTTGGAAGCTGAAGCTCTTAATGCTACTTATCAGTCAGAAATGTTAGTGAGCTATTGTATATAGTGGGGGCTTCGTCAAGTAAGAGCTGGACTTAACAGATATGTGAATGAAGCTCCGATCTTCCAAGGAAGGTCTTTAATGAAAGACCTGAACATTAAGACCAGCAAACGACTGCTTTTTGAAGAAACGTTCTCTTTCCGGTTCATTCAAATCCTTGTCAGGATGCAAATTAATAGCTCCACCCACTATATTTAAATCAATACAAAGAAACAAAGCGTATAGATTGTATAAACATTTTTATAAACTAATTTCTTTTACTTGCATAATTATAACACTGCTGCTTTGGTATGGTTGATGTTGTTGCTAGGTTACTAGTCATATGGCGTAGTAATATGGAGTGACATTATCGGGTAATAATGGCACTCCCAGAATGTTGCTCAGCCAATCAGATTGCAGGGTATGAACTAACTGTGATATAAAACAATATACATAGAAAATGCACATATGTGTATTTCTTTTGGATGTGCCACATTATTGTGTTAGAGCAGAGACTGTTTATCCTTATGCAAGAGGCACTGGACGAAAAAAAAAGTATGTTCAGTATAAAACTGTATAAGCAAAACTTAAGAATGCTATATTAAAGACATTATTACATACTGTGTATCGGGAGGCCATCATTTAGTAGAAGGAGCCTAAAGCAGTCTCTCTTCAAGGATTCTTTCTGAACCTCATCATTAAAACCAGGGCCATCGCAACCGATGACTGGTGCATTCTTAAAACAACAAAGAACACATGTGGCAAGAAAGACCGCAGTTCAGCATGGCCGCGGGCCACAGCTCCGTTCGCACATTTACAGCCAGTGGAACAGCTTTGTCAAGTGCAGCCAATAGTCCGTCCCACAGGCCTGCATCCGCTTGACCTCCCCAAGGCCTGTACAATATGAAATCAAGGTAATCTGGTTAAGTGTGTGTGCCTAAAGGCTAAGATTAGCTTAATCTGGCTTGGATGGAAGAAAGTGATTAGAAACACACACACACATCTGCAGAATAAAGGTGTTTGAGAGTTCATATCAGCGGCTCTATCTTGAACAATTTGTTCAGATCAGAGTGATGAAGAACAGTAAATAGTGTTTTACTGTATAAAGTTCCCAAACACTTGTTTTAAAGACAATTACTTTAAAAAAAAAACTAAAGCATAAATTGTTTGAAGTTCAAAACAAAAAACAGACAGCGTAAATAACCACCAAAATGACTGCATGTATACTGTCATAAACAATTACTGTTTAATCCACTATATTTACCAAACTCAGAAGATCACATCCAGGTTTTACCCAGACAAGACTGGTTTCATACTAGAGCCTGAATCATCTCAATTCTTATGCTTCCCGGAGATTTACCTTGCCACTGTCCCCTTTGGATTCTTGTCTGTTGTAAAGCTACTTACCGACAACGTCTCCTGTTACTAAACACACAATACTGTACAATGAAATGAAACCGAACGTACAGTGGCTTGGTTCTGCTGGAAACGGCAGTTTCTTAGGACTGCAACATAAATGCCAGGTGATATGTTTACAGAAGCTTGGGGTGGACTGGAACCTGCTCCCAGTTCACCTAGTGAACTCTGGGTAAAATGTTCACAATCAGATCACTTGAACAAATCACTTGAAGACATTAATTATCTGTTAATTTTATCATTCAAGTTTTGTGAAATGGATGTGTAGGGCCGAGTGTATGAGTCCAATCAAGTCAAGTAAATTAGGGACTTAAGTGTAACTCAACTCGTTATCTCTGGTATTAAAATAGGCTGTGTAAAAATGATCTGATTCTGATTTCATGCCAACTCCTCATGTGCAAACTGTCACACTCCAACCCCTGTCACAAATATGTACAAGAAAATCAAAGTCAGAGTGTATTTAATGTAAATCAGCCATATGTGCTAATTAAACATGCTCAATATTTCACATGCAGGATCATGTGATATTGTTCTGTATATAACAGGAATTTAGTTTTGCCAGACAGATGAAGGAAATTCACTGGGGCTATGGTGAAGTGTTGTATCACCACATGTATCACACAGGGCTATAATATGAACACTATCCAGTGTAATCTAGGGGTAACAACTGGACCATCATTCAGTGCCCTGCAGCTGATATAATTGTTGCAATTAAAATAAATATACAACACCAAATCATAAAAAAATGGACAGTATGTAAAACGTAAAGTGTAAAAAAAAATCTGTAAAAAAATGTTGCTGATAAATGTTGCTAATAACAGTTTGTATGGTCCATGTACCTTTTCATCTTTAGTATGCAGGACATTTGGTAGGTGTCCTTGCATGTCCAAATCAAATGCAATTAAAATTAGTCATGTCTGTGCGGGTTTTCTCCAGGTGCTCTGGCTTCCTCTCATGTTCCAAAGATATGCATTAGATTAACTGATTACCCTAAAATGTTTGTGTGACTAGTTTCAATGTAACCTTGTGTATCAATATCACATTGCTTCTGTTGATAAATAGCCAGTGATACTGAAATATTAAATAAAACTGAATAAAGAAGCAAACAAGCATGATTATATGAGCAAAGCTAAAAGATGTATTCAAACTACCGGTAGTTACTTTTTTTGTCAGATGATTAGAAAAATTAACAAATTAAGTGTAATTTTAAGTAACTAATTTTGCTGTAATCAATGTAATTAAATTAATCAAATCAAATAAATTAATCACATTTTAAAATCACAGATTTAATGTACATCCCCAATTCCATACTGTGAAAACCTAAATAAAAAGAGAATACGATGATTTGCAAATCATTTTCAACCCCTATTCAGTTGAATACACTACAAGGAATACATATGTAATGTTCAAATGGATAAACATTTTTTTGGCAAATATTCACTCATTTAGAATTTGATGTCTGGAACATGTTCTAGAAAAGTTGGGACAGTGGCAATTTAGGGCTAGTAATAAGGTTAAAAAACTACAATGGGGCAAAAACGTATTTAGTCAGCCACTTATTGCTCTCCTACTTAGAAAGATGAGAGAGGTCTGTAATTTTCATCATGGGTACACTTCAACTATGAGAGACAAAATGAAAAACAAAAATCCAGGAAATCACATTGTAGGCTTTTTAAATAATTTATTTGTAAATTACGGTGGAAAATAAGTATTTGGCCAATACTTTGTAACATAACATTTGTTGGCAATGACAGAGGTCAAACATTTCTTGTAAGTCTTCGCCAGGTTTGTAGGTTGTATTTTGATCCATTCCTCCATGCAGATCTCCTCTAGAGCAGTGATGTTTTGGTTCTGTCGCTGTCCACCAATTTGAGTTTTGGAGATTGGCTAGGCAACTCCAGGACCTTGAAATGTTTTTTACAGAGCCGGTCCTTTGTTGCCCGAGTGGTGTGTTTGGGATCATTGTCATGCATGAAGACCCAGCCACATTCCATCTTCAATGTTCTCACTGATGGGAGAAAGTTTGGGCTTAAAATCTCCTGATACATGGCTCCGTTCATTCTTCCCTGAACACGGATCAGTCAGCCTGTCCCCTTTGCAGAAAAACAGCCCCAAAGCATGGTTTCCACCCCCATGCTTCACAGTAGGTATGATGTTCTTGGGATGCAAAACAGCATTCTTCTCCCTCCCAACACGACGAGTTGAGTTTTTCTATTTTGTCTTCATATTCTCCCAATCCTCTTCTGGATCATCCATATGCTCTCTGGCAAACTTCAGATGGGCCTGGACATGTACTGGTTTAAGTAGGGGGACACGC